>JABSTQ010005844.1:0-49944 GCA_013358835.2 Ixodes persulcatus
AGCGTGTTGCGGGCCTTGGGACGAGTCCAGGCAGCGGGAGGGTGGCTGCCGCCATCTTGGCCAGCAGCCGAAGAGCTGAATCTTCTGGGAATTGGAAGGGGGGACAGGCAGGCCGGCGACGCTGCGGCGACGGCGACGATGACGCTCCCTTGCGTCGATGCCACCCCGACATGGAACCACGACCAGGAACCGCCGGGAACTGGAATGCAGCCTGCGCTCTGCCCCCTCTCCCGTTTCTTTCCCCAGAAGGAAGCTTCGGAAATTCCGAGCAAAGTGGAGCCGTCCAACTGAGGACGCTCGACCAATCTCTGGGTGCAAAAGGCCCCAGAGATAAAAAGAGGCAGAGACAAAGGTGTCTTTTCTGCCGTGAGTCACGTGCATCGCACTGGCTCGGCTCGCGAAGTTATTGTGAAAATAGTTCCACGACTCCGCTTAATGTGAACATGGATGTCCACATACCAAGCTGACTCGCGTCACCCCGGACAATGGATTTGTTGGTGACTATTCAAAGAGGCAAAGTTCTTTGTAGCTGCTTTTGCTAACGATGCCTAATCGCTTCGATTTGCGGGCGCAATGAAATCTCAAATGCGCCACCCCGTCCTTTCTTGTGATATTGAAACGATGCAGGGCTGCAATCGGGCAGGCTCGCCAACATTGTTATTTTTCAAACATGTTAGCTTTTACCTTAGGCAAAAACACAAATGCCTGTGGCCAGGTATAGCACAGCGACCTAACTTTGAAAAGTCTTGGAGCCGCGTGCTGCCCTGGCCAACGCGAACCAAGGAGAGCACCGAATGCACCTCCCAGCCGCGCAGGACAGCCACCTTGAACTGCAATGTTCGTAGAGGCCAAGCGCCGTAGCACGAGTTTATCCGCATCAGCAAGGACAGAAACCGATCCCAAACAAAAAAGAAACCCCGTGCCAATAGCAATACAAGACTATTTACGGCACCGATCGGCAACAACACGAGTTCCTCGACCCGGCAAGTACGCTGCCCGGCTGCCAAAGCCCGTCTGCACAATGCAAGTTGCTTAGCGACGTTAGTGGCGAGCGTACCGCCCGGCGGACGCACCGCCCGACTCCGCAGAGTCCGCGAAAGTATTACAACTATTCACATATTTACACCCCGGTTCGTTCTGCTGAGCGTCAAAACTCATCGGTGCTACGGTCGATTCCCAACGAACACTTCGAGTGCCGTGGTTCACGATCTTGTCCAGTGACCGCATGGCGGTCACCTTAATGGGACACGCAATCATCTCGGGACGCTGTTCAACCTGTTGCACTGCCCGGTAGCCACGATTGAACTGCTCCCGGACCCCGCGGCGTTTTCACAATTACGTCACTTTTACGGGGTTGCAACTCGATAGGTGGCCCTCAAAGGTTCCTAACGTTATTGTTGCATGCGACGCTCACTGACTTTTGGCCGGAGTCGATCGCGGGGTAAACGGAACATACTAAAATCTAGTTTCCGAAAACCATGCTCACGCCAGTCCTCTGTCCCTTGATAGCGGGAAGGAAAGACTGAGTAAAAAGGAAATCATTTTGACTCACTCAGTTTTCCTGGAGGGCCTTTGTTCCGGGGATCGCTTGATCAACCTGATGGCTACTGGTCCGTCGACGCGGCGACAAAGAGCACCATCGGCGGTCTCCGCACCCTCGCTAGGCTGGGACCGGTGTTGTTCGCAATTACCCGCGCTGCATATTCTAGCAGTGGGCTATGCAGGCACAGCGCATTTTCTCGCTCCGAGATACGCTTTTAGTTTGTGCGCTGACGGGGTGTCCACTCTGGGTGGGCCCTGCGAGCCGTCTCGAACGCAAAAAGCTGCACTTGCCTCTTTGTTCGAAAACGGGGTTGACCTCGAAAAGCGCAGGTGCGCTCTCCCCAGCGAAGTAGGCTGGCGTCGTCCCGAACAGGAATGCCTCGGATGCATTCCGGGCATTGAGTCACCTCCGTTTGGAAGCGAGCTCGGCTGAAAAGACACTGCATTGTGTCCGTGCGTGGCTGACTTGGCCACTAAGCCGTTGAGTGGCGTCGGGTTTCGGGCGTTTGCCTCTCCCTCCGTCCACAAAGTCCAAGGCCGGAAATTGGCCTGGTTCGCTGTCTTAGCGAAAGGAGATGGATGCTGCTGTCTTTGCAGTCCATGGAAAGCCGCACGTTGGGGCGCCAAATGTGGGAATTTCCCTTTGGGGGTACCACTTAGAAACACAAAGAAGGTTCCTTTGGTCCGGATAAAGACGTGTTTATTGACTCAGATGCCAACACGCTTCGCTCTTAGACAAGAAAAGTCTGGGCGCTAGCTCAATTGCCAGTATCACCCGGTCGGTTTCCCGCGCTGCCGTATTAGACAGATTCACGGAAAGTCGGAAGCCCACAAAGAAAAACCGAGCTCCGTAGAGCCAGGGCTTCCGCCTACGAGAGCCCCTGGCCCTCCTTCGGGGCCAGCTTATGTAGCCTCGGAGAATGGACGCGCCCGGGGAGGCCGCTAGCAGTCGCGTCCATTATAACTCTCAAGGGTGTGCCGAAGGCGCATTCACCCAAAATGGGCAAGGGAGAGCCGGCCCCTTCGGGGAATTCGGCCTCGTGGTTCCTTGTATCCGGGAGGCCGACGCCATTGGTGACGACGACTCCCACGGCCTGCTTGAAGCTAGGCCTAGATAGGGATAGAGGGAACCCCATGGTTCCCACAATGGCAAGACACTTTCTGCATTGCGAAACTTAAAGGGGCGATGGAACGATTTTTGTATTTTGCGCAAATACCACTTAGAACGGATCCCTGACGTTAATGACCTGTGAAATACCCGTTCGTTTTTCACCACACGCAATCGAAGTCGCAGAAAAAAAAAAAGAAAAACGAGCAGAGTTCACCCCCTCAACTCGCAGCCAGAACAAGCGGCCACGTGATCTGGAGCCGATTATATGCCGCCAATGTCGATCATAGCCATGCGCTGGGGTTGGCAAGGCACAGGACACGCGCTGAGTTCCAGACATTGTTATGGTTCGGCTGTTGTCGTCATTGCAGCGATTGGACACACGACACTACCCGAATGCTTCTCGAGCTATCGATTATCACGAGCCCAAATCGAGTGTTCACGCCATGCTCGGGTCCAATCTATGAGCCGCATTCAAATATCGTCACTGGGCGGTACTGCTACCGCCCAGCTACGTCATCAGGTTTTGCGAAGGAGAGATTGAATGAAAACACTCGGTTTTGTCCTCGAAATTACAGCGCAACAAAGGAGTTTCTTGGTCAGTGGCGTTGCTTGCGAGTATCCTTGAGTCCCACTAGTGCCAGTAAGCTCGTGTAAAGTTAAAAACATTCCAATTGAATATCGTTGCACCGCGTCTTTAACTGAAAACCCAAACAGCTTCATTCTGGCAAATATCTGACCGAACCAGAAACCTGGATCAAAGCGTGGTTTTTCTCCCGGCGCATCCAGTGAATTGATAGCGCCATCTCTGGATAAGGCGAAGAAACCCGTCGTTCGGCATATCCCCGACAGCTGCCGCTTCACCGTTGAAGAGATCAGTTTTTCTTTTCTTATTTTCTTTGTACTCTGTGGTCCGTCTTGGAATTTTAGCACGACAATGTGACGAGTTAAAGGGACAATGAAGGGAATTTCGGACATCTTTGTGGCGAATTGAACTTGGTTCCAGGCATGTCTCAGGCCACGCTGCCCGAATTTCAGCCGAAACCGGCGCTTGTGTGCCGCGCAAATCAATTAAACAGTCGTGGTAATAATCATACCGGGATCGACTGGGGCGACGCCCCGAGAGTTGCGGGAGAAGCCAGGAGAAGCGGAGCTCACGTGACCGATGCGGGGCCAAGAAGCGCGACGTCACAAAAGACGCGTCAGCGATTGGTCGAAACGAGAAACGTGCCCTCGGTCACGTTTTGGTTCGCGATTTTTAGGAATACTGTTCTAATTTCTGCTTGAATAACCATGAAAAGTATAAATCGGACCGGAAATGATTACTAAACCTTAAATAATGCAGCATAATTGTTTTTTTCTTTGCTACGCTGGATGCGAAACGGGCAACAAACAACTATGGGCAAACAAACAAAAAAAAAAAGAAAAAAAGAACACGGTTTTTGAAGGATTTTGCAAAATAGTAGATGTAGATGGCTGTTCTAACGGTCGACTGAAGACCAGTATTCGTTCGGGCGACGCTAGTTTTCACATGTGGGTTGCTGTTCGTGTTCCTTGACGACGAAAAGAGGACGTCCGCGGAGGAATCGGATCCCGGAACGGCCGGATCGCTGTCGCTTTCCCCTCGGCATCTTCCCCTCGTCCGTTCTTCGGCATGCGGGCCGCTCGTTGCCGGCTGGCTGGGCGGTCTCCGTCGGGGGGGCCGCCACACACATACTCCCGTTCCGTTGGTGTTTGGTCACTGAACGGAAGCTCGAACTCGCTCGCGAGAGCGGCATTGCCGTCCATGTTGACAGCTTCGGCGAAACGACCGCGGCAACCGCGGTTTCGATCTCCTAAATACTACCGATACCGACTATTCACACTTGACGTCACTCCCTACGTCACCTCCGTTTTCGGGGGCCCAGAAACGAGAACGGAGTTTGTTCAGTTTCGGTTTCTTTACTTCTTTCGTAGGCACAGAAATACGCGTCACAAATGTCTACAAAAAATTGGGCAGCATGCTATGTTCCCAAGAAGCATAAAAACACCATTTAAAAAAATTAAATAAAATCGTCTTCATTGTCCCTTTAAAGACATTTTTGAGAAAAGTTGCAACATGATCCGTCAAGTTTCTGATCTTTGCAAGCCATTTTAGCATGCAAGTCTTTTTTTTTTTGGGACACCCTATACATTTGATCCTCTTCTCTCATCAGTTGATAGTATGCAGCGCGTCATTTCATAATTTAACCCCAGATGACATAAGAAGCTGATGCCGATAACAAATGTACAAAGCTACTCATTGAAGCACGCACTGTCCGTATTTAGACTTGTCGCCATGCATTGTCATTGCCTTTGAGGATGATCCTTTCAGGCTAGGTATCTTGGTTGCTTCCAAGCAAACCACTGGCCTATGGATCCTGAGCTGGCGAGTTCCAATCCCAGCTAAGGTGCCTGCAAATTGATGGAGGCTTATTGCAGGGAAAGTGCCAGATAACTGAGCTTTTGGTTTTATGTCAAATGATCGCACATGGTCTAAATTGATGCCCAATCCTTTGCCGAGTTATGCCATGAGAGTGCATATATAAAGAGAACAAAGCTCTATGAAAAAGAGTTTTCCTGAGAAGACTGGTCATTTATTTCAATATACAGATACAGCAAGCTGCTTCTAAAGCCAAGCAAGATGAACTGTCCTTCTGCTACAGAATATCAAAACAGTTCAAGGTATGCAGCTTCCTACATATATAGACTCATTGTCTAAGCTGACTGCTGACAGAAATTATTTCTCATAGGACCTCTTTGACAGCACTGGCATCACATACACCGACTATGTTCGAACAACAGAAGAAAGGCATAAAGCCTGTGTCAGACATTTTTGGGTATGTGCGAAAAAAACTGGCATTTTGTAACCATTTATCTTATAAGCTTGGTTCACCAGCCATGAGTGTTCAAGGTATGAATGAAGCGGTTTGTTTTCTCATTCCAATACATCCTGATTTGTATCTATTTCAGTAACATTGCCATTCATATACTTTTTTGTTTTATGGCTAGGCGTGCGCTTTGACTGTTTGTGGTTTTCAGTATAGTCCTGCTTTTACCTCAGGCACTTGGCTTTCTCAGTGTTCTTGCTTAGAGAAGATTAGCATTCAAAGTCTCACAAACCAAAAACATAGAATGAGCAGTTCATATGTTTGCTTTTCATTATGAAGAGCAGTGTACTCATTTCCAATTCTCTGAGGATGTGACATCGTGTATGGAACTGCATATTGAGTGTGTCAATTGCAGAGGGTGTCATCTCATCAAGCACTGAATGAACAAACTCTCTCTTGCACATATACGGGGCAAATAAAAAGCAAGACTGGAGCATAAAATGTTTCTATATATGGAAGTTTTCATCTCAATTCAGGCACGGTTTTGAATTCGCAGAGTGTCACAAAAGAGGAATAGTACTTAATTTTGAGAAATTGGAAAATAGCAAGTGGTCAAGCATGCAATCCTCGATGGGTGGGAGGAGCATCAGTTTTCGCCTCTGTCACTTCAATGGTCTATAACTTTAAAACAAAAATCCACCAAACCTGCCGTTTGCGCTCTTTCATTTCAAGGGTGCTCCCAAGACTTGCACTTTTTTGGTCAAAATTGAAAATTCGAACCCTAAACCGTGCCTGAATTGAGTTGAAAATACCTATATGGCAATTTGGTGTATACCAAAATGATTTATATGTTTCACAATGACTTGAGTTTTGTTCCCACTGATCTGAAAAACATGTCTAAGGTTAATTTTTGGCACATTTTGCTAGAAAAGGTAAATTATAAAGACATTAACTACTATCTGTGTTTTCTTTTGTTTTAATTCAGCGATTTTGTTCTCATAGGAAGTGCTGCAGAAGAAAGAGCACATATATATTGGTACATACAAGGGATGGTATTCAACCCAAGAAGAGCTATTTCTCTCTGATTCTGAGATCAAAGAGGTTCCAAAAGAAGATGGAACTCCACAAAAAGTATGTCTGCATTTTAATAGGAGAGAAGTACCAAGGCTCTTTTGCAGATGTGTGTAATTAGTGATGAAGAGATATCCATATTCTGTTTCACCTTATGATGATGGCGTAGGCCACTACAAGCTATCTAAGCCAATCCAATGTTTTCCAAGTGTCGCGTGGTTTTTGGGAGGGTGCAGTAGCGTGTGGGGTGCGTAGTCGCAGGATACGTTCATAGGATTAAATTGCCTGGGATGGCCTGCAGCGTTTGCTGTGGTCCATCGTAGGGTGGAACAGAGCATATCAATGTGCTTTCCAAATAGTTGTGCTCAGTGTGTAACAATTCTGGGTAGATTTTATTCAGCACCTGTTTTGTTTCCTTGTAGTTCTAGTTTTCTATGCACATTGATTCTGCTACCAAATGTGTATAGACCTCGAGAACCATGTATCTAGTAGAGATATTCAAGCGTAGTCTATGCAGCAATGCATTACGTCACAGTAACTTTCTAAGGAAGTGAGGTCGCCCGTTTTCATCTCCAGGTAAGCGTAGAGTCTGGCCACCCTGTAGAATGGATGGAAGAAAAGAACTATGTCTTCCGCCTTTCCCGGTTTCAAGATGACTTGATCCATTGGCTGAAATCCCCAGGTAACTGACTTCATTATGTGCCTAAACACAGTGCCTGTGAAATGGCTCAATGTAAGGCAGCAGCTTGGTTGGATTAAATACTTGACTCAGGTGTTGTCAAGCCAGCCAAGTTCCAAGACCTCCTGGTGCACTGGATTAGAGCAGGACTCCAAGACCTGTCTGTATCCAGACAGAGCTCACGTGTCAAGTGGGGCATCAGGGTTCCAGGGGATGAGACGCAGACTGTAAGTGTTCATGAAAACATGATACCTTTGAGTATTTAGTGCTTGGACACGGGCACTGCATCGTTTATTTACATATCTTGCAGATCTATGTATGGCTCGACGCTCTAGTCAACTACCTCACTGTCAGTGGTTACCCAGGCCCAAACCACACTTGGCCTCCAGATTGCCATGTTATCGGAAAGGACATCTTAAAGTATGTAGTCCCTGTTGGATCAGGGAATGGCTTTTTCAGTGTTTGAATTTCAGTGATGTGTGAGGCTTTTTTGTGCCTCGTATTACATGGTGCCTGACTGCTTTCTGTATTTCAGATTTCATGGCATCTACTGGCCGGCTTTCTTAATAGCAGCTGGGCTGGAGCCACCACGGAGTATCCTCTGTCACTCACATTGGACAGTTAACAACGAAAAGGTTGTTGCTTTTATTTTATGCATTAAGGGGGTGGGGGGGGGGGGGGTGGCAGGGGAGGGGGGATCACAACAATGTTTTCCTTGTACAAAGAGTGCCTAGATAGTGTTTTTCTGAAGTAGAGACTTCTTGCTTGATTATTCAGATGTCAAAAAGCAAGGGCAATGTCTTGTGTCCTGTGAAGAAAGTGGACAAGTACACTGCTGATGGAATCCGGTACTTTCTACTCAGAGAAGGTGTTCCACATTCGGATGGCAGTAAGTACACCTTTGTGCTTGGGAATTTTTGTTTTACAAGTTGAGTGCAGTTGCTGTTTTAAAAGTGGGCAAACTGCAGTATATTTTATTCCCTTAGCCTTGCAAAGCTAAGAAGTGAATAAGCACTAATAATCTGATACATTTTGTTTTGATAAATGCACAATATACTACAGATAATAGGACACTTCAGTGCACATCATTTTCAGATTTGTATCAGCTCATGTCGCACTTGTACTTTACCATGATCACTTGTGTGGCCACATCATAGGTGCTGGAGGTTAATCGTAATCTACACTAAAGTATTGTTAGTTTTCCATATGTCTTTTATGCCGAAGCTATTTTGGTTTTGCGATTTTCCACATTTTGCTAATGGAACACAGTCACAGTGTCCAACTGAAATTGTTTCCAGATTTCAACAGTGTCAAAGTTCAGCGACTGCTGAATGCCGAACTGGCTGACACCCTTGGAAATCTGCTAAGCAGATGCACGGCCCCCCTGGTGAACAAACAGCAAATATTCCCAGCCTACAACAGCAAGAGCTTTGAAGAGTTGCCAGATGGTCAGAAAGTCCTCTTGGAACTGCAAGGTCTTCCTGGTCAGCAGTCTGTAGTACATCATATCCCGTGATTTGCGGCTCTTTTGTGTCGTCTGCACTACAGTGCTGAATCTCATACTCACATTTTGTTAAAATCTCATATTTTCCCAAAAAAATCCGGAAAAACAGTCTTGCCCTTTTTTCTCCTCCCGATTTTACTGTTTCTGTGAAAACATAATGGAAGGTCTCATTTTGTTAATATTTTCGGAAGATCGTCTTAACAACTGGTTTGAGGTCCAAGAGCATACATTACAACATTACATGGTAAAAGTTCATAAAATCTATTGCCTGCAAGCTTAGTTATGCTACACTGCATGGTGGATGTTTCTGCAGTATGTTAAGTATGGGTTTACAAACTGGCTTCATAGGAACCTAGGGGTTCCCAAAAGTAATCCCATGGGTTCCCCGAGCCCCCAAATTTCCTCGACAGTCCTTTTCAGAAGCTAAAGTGCTCCCAGTTTGAGCTCTATTTTAGCAGGCCTACCGTAAAATACCACGGAAGCGCCCACATCCTTCAAGCGCCCACTATTAATATGTTCCAAATTTGGGAATTCTGCAAATTACACATTAAGTGCCCGATTTGACCGGACAAGCGCCCATGTCTAGATCAATCCAGTTTTCAATGAAAGTGAAGTGGGTGCTCCCCCGGTATTTTATGGCAAGCCACCCTTTGGTGCATAATAAGGAGCCAAACACTTCTTACTGTGTGCATTATTGTTTACAAGGTTTGTAGGCATCTGTACTGCTTTATTGCTTCAATATTGAGGCCCTTTTCGTGCAGCGGTGAAAGCTCAAACTACAGTTGATTCCCAGAAGGGAGTCACAGAGAAAGCAGGAGAGGTAGCGCAACTCGCCTTCCAGGCGCCAATCGCACTTCGAGCCTCTGCCGCTTGGCGTCACCTTTATGTGCAAAAAATCCATTGTTCCTAACGTAACGATCTATTTCTGTGCAGACAAAGTAAAGGCAAGGTACCTTGAAGGCAACATCTACCAAGGCCTCGACGAGGTGATGCACGTTCTGCGGCGGACGAACGCCGTCGTTCAAGATGCCAAGCCCTGGGAGTTGGCCAAGTCTCCGGACGCTGTACATCGTCTGGACGCTGTGTTGCACATGGCCCTCGAAGTGCTCAGGGTGTCCGCCATCGTTCTCCAGCCCGTGATTCCGGTGCTTTCGACGAAAATCCTGGACAAGCTGCAAGTCGGCGTCGACGAACGAACGTGGTCCTGCGCCGAGACTCCCGACGTCCGGCAGAGGCCGCTCACGACAGACAAGACGCACGTGTTTTCTAGGCTTCGAACTGCGAGCGCGTAACTTTTCAGGGTTAGTTTTAGGGCAAATAAAGGGTTGTAGATAGTGTTTTCTGCTCAGCTGTACGTCACTTGGTATGGTCCAGTCATAGTAAAAAAAACATGCAAAAACATTAAGTGGTAGAGTCATAGTCAAAGATGGAAAACTCAAACAGGAGGCCTGTTGTGTGGTCTTCACTGCTCCTCGTCGACCGAGCCTTGAGCGCGCTCGCGCTGTTGCATCACAAAAGTCGTGGTGCTCCTGTTGGAGGTAGGACGCTTGGGGTCTTCAGGCTTCTCTCCACGTCATGATGTTGTCCTACTCGCTCAATCTACTTACACTGGATCTCCTTGCACTGGTCTACACCTGTACAGAGTGCCCGAATGAACATAGCGTAGTGATGGGATTGCTGCGCAGTTTGCGCTAAAGCACTTGCCCTGCTACATTCTGCTGCATTTCACAAAAATGTGATGATGTCCCAGCACTGCACCAAAAGTCATTTTCGCTTGATCGCTTATGAAATTAGCTCAGACGTTGCTACACTGACGAATCGTTACGGTAGGCGTGTGCGAGTTTTTAGACCTTTCAGTAATCTCTTTGCTTAACATACTATTTGATCTGATCTTTTAATAAAATGCTAACAGACGGTCCTCGACGTGGTTGCACCCTGTCGTCTGTTTGGGCGGGTTAGCTAGCTCTGTTCAGTGCGCTTGCCATCACGCACTGGTGCACTATGGAAAAGCAACGCTTGCAGAGCCCACACCGTGATTCTATATATCTCGCTTTGCCGCGGTGCAACCACGTGCTAAGGGGAAAAGCACTCGTCGAGACCTGAAAGGTGCACGCGCACGTGACGAGTATATTTAAAAAAAATGAAAACCGTTTACAACTCCCTGTAACGCCGAATTGGAGCGCAGCTCTTGAGGAGGAGGAGGGAAGGGTACTGAGGGGAGGGTATAGCCCTCCTTTCTCCCCTCACGGGGGTCACGTGACCTCGGGGGGGGGGGGGGGGAGGGGTCACGTGACCTTACGGTTACGGCGATGGCGACGCCGACGCTGCTCAAGCCGGAAACGGGCCCCTAAGAGCTACACTCTAAAACAAGAACAGAAATTTGGTGAATGTTGATGTGATAGGCTTATCTTGCAGAGAAATTAGCAAAAGACGCACGCTGCTACTATATATATGATAGATTCCGATATCCTGACGAGTTCCGTGCATCGTTTGTCGTAATTTGTCCTTAAATTAAAGATTTAAGGAGGGATACTTGCGAAGCGAGATGATTAAATAATTACCTTAATTACGTGTGGCTGGGCTAAGCCATAGGTGGTTAATTTTTTTTTTTTTTTTGTGAAATCTCATTTAATTACGAGCTCTAGAAATGCCTTTAACTATTTCCGGTGCGCAGTCAATAAAGTCTGAATTAAAGCTAAATTAACTTTAGCAGAACCAGTATTACCCACATGTCGCTTTTGCGGCGTGATAAGAGTGGATCTGAATGCCGATGATATGCTTAGCGTTTTTGACAAAAGTATTAATGGACGAAGAACGTGGAATGGAACGAAATTCCTTTTAGCCGCATGTACATTGGACAAACGGGTCGGTGTTTCAATGAGAGAGCGCACGAGCATAACCTGTAGGTACGAAGCAATTTGGGTGGTCATCTTGCTGAGCACGTAAAACGACCTGGGTGTAAACCTCTTTTGAATTTGACCAAGTTCCCGAAGAGAGCAAAAGACAAGACAGAGGAAAGTTAATAATTATAGAAACGTTTTTTATATTAAAAAAAAAAAAAAAGGGAGACAAGTGTGTTAGCATGTCGTCGGTGTGCCTCATTGACAAAGAATTATCCTTGATGGTTTTATCTGAAGATTGGGGCGTGGTAAGCATAAAATCTTAATGTATAACTATTTTTGTGTTTTTTTTTTATGTCCGTAGGCGATGGTATATATTGCTTCTTTGGATGATGCAATAAACTTAGTTGGAAGTCAGCGCCCGTCCTGTCGCACGTGTGCCTTTTTTGTTCTTGTCAAGTTCGCGCTATTTTAATCATGTCTAACCCGAGCAAACTAGCCCGATCAAAAGTCGTGTTACAACACATTTCTTCTACCCTGGGCCCTTTTCATCGATCCAAGCAAGAACCTTATTGCCATTTCCACCTGCGAATCCCGGGTCCTGGCACACTGCGTAAAAAGGAAATACGTTCCTTTAGGGGTTCAAGCTCTGTTCGGAGTACTCGAACTTTCTTGGGGTCATGCAGAGAGTATCTGCAAGATCCTGAAATATGAATGCTGGAGACAGGTTGGCCTGCTTCGAGACTGGCTGAGGATCATCGCTCAAGGAGAAGACAGATCCCACAATCAAGACCGTCGGTATGCCGAGTACGGGAAGTTGACGAAACAGACTTTTTACGGCAGAGAGCGCGATTAAGCCTACCTTCATTAAAGGGATACTTCAACGAAATTTGAAATATTCCCGTCGTGTTCAAAAATAGGTTGAATATGATCCACAATATCCGTAAATGACAATCGCACTTTTGTATTTTGAGCCTGGTGGCTGTAATTTTTGTTATAAACGGCCCCCTCTGGCAAGCGCTCGGAGAAGGCCCAGCGGAGGCCACCTGCCATCCAACGCAATCGTGACGTAGGTCGTCTCGGGACGAGCAAAGCTACGGCGAGGCTGACGTCCAGAGGATGGCCTAGTCGTTCCAGCCACCGAAGCGGCTGCGTTTGTACGAATTTTGAATGAGGGTTTAATCTTCTATAATCTTGTAGGGGGACAATAGCAACTTCTGGGACACACAAAAGGCATTCTCGGGAAGAGGGGAGTTCCTCCTTCCCCTCTTCTCTGGTCGTGGCCGGAGGTGAGACACTCACCGTCACTAGCTGCCAAGGTTCCTAGACGGGCATTACAAGCGAGGCGTTAGCGACATCCACCAGGTGCTCTTTGCTAATCGTTTAATTCGTTTTAAAATTTCTTTTCGAGACTTTTTTTATCAAGATATTGGTATGTTCGATGTGATGCTGCTGCTTTGAACACATATAGACCAAAAAATGAGCGGCGAAATTTCGCTGTAGTATCCCTTTAAGGAAGAACCATGCAACCGCAACAAATCGCAACGTCACGATTCTGGGGAACGTCCAAATACCGGAACGCGTTCACAAGATCCTGAAAAAAGGCCCAAAGTTCAGCTACGAACCTTCCTCCAGTCAGCACCAGCTACTAGCCATGGTGCATCGTGTTGCAGGAAGCGCTGGAGAACAGGACAGGGGGAGAGTAATCGGTGAAGGGAGCGGACAGCCTGAGTCGCACAGTGAGTCGAGAACCCAAAGAAAAACCTTTATTCCAGAAAGTAGTCAGTTGTTTAAAGCAGAGTGGTTTGACTATTGTACTAGCGGACAGGGAAGGTAGATTCATGGTAATGCCTGAAGGCATGTTTCAAGAAAAGGCAAAATCGACAATAGAAAAGAATTTCAAGACCAGCTACTTTCGAACTAAGCAACAGTAGACAGAAGCACCCAAGATTCTAATGGACCTGGACCTGAATAGCCTACGAAAGGCAGATAACAAAGCGGAAAGTGGTGTTTTGGAAGCGTTCTTTTCCAGAAAGACTCGCAAACCAGAGTGCCCTCTATGAGTATACTCGGAGAAGAATTCGTGGCAAGTCCAAGTGAGTCGGTATTTACAGCGTCAACTGAACACGTTCGCAGGTGATTATCCTTTTTTTTATAAAAAAAAGAAAAAAACTAAATGGAGATAGTACAGGATATCAAGGACGGACTTATAACTGCCAGATCAGCCTTCTCAGTGGATGTAGATTTGTATTATTCAGTGCCACATGATGGACTCTTCAATGCTGTAAGGGACGAGATAGCAGAATCCGGACGGACCAAGTTCCAAAATTCGGCTGGCATCAACTGTGAGAACTATCTAACCCTCCTGAAATTCTATGTTAAGTCGACAGCTGTCAGCCTTAATTGTCAGTTCTCTACACAAAAAAAATGGTATATGTATTGGGTCCTTTATTGCCCCAGTGTTGTGCGATATTTATCAGGGCGAAATTGATAAACGTATCTTGAAGATGTACATGTGCTTAATGTTTACCGATACGTTGACGATTTTCTAGTTGTTTTAGGAGATTTGACCTGGACAAATGAAGTTGATGTTGCTTCAGAAATTATCGACATTTTTAATGTTGGCTCGGGAGGTTTGAAGTTCACTTGCGAAATGGCAAACCAGAATTACACTCAGTTTTTAGATTTGCAGCTTGATTTCTCCAGGCAACACATGTGCTGAATGTAGAACCCGCGTTCCAAAAAAAAGTATTTTGTCATTTGACAGTTCAAGCTTATAAAAAGAGGAATAGCTACCAATTGCTTACTGGCGGGCCTTACAAAAAGTTTTCGAGCACAAAATGTCAACCGGCTTCGATCTGCAGTTTAAGAAGTTAAAATCTGCGGGGTACCCTAACATGCTACTATCAAGTGTTTGCGAGAGCCTACTACAGAAACGTAAAGGATCACACAATAAAAAAACGCACCCTAGAACAGATCAAGTTGTGCCTTATATGCACAAGTTTCCCTGCAAGCTTGGCAAGATATGTCCTATGCTTACTGGACATAAAAATAATCAATGCGCAAAAAGCGCGAACAAAACATGCCGTTATGTCCATTAACTGCACGAGTGGGGTTGTTTACGAAATTCCTTTTAGCTGTGGCTGCATTTAAATTGGACAAACGGGTCGGTGTTTCAATGAGAGAGCGCACGAGCATAATCTGTTGGTACGAAGCAATTTGGGTGGTCATTTTGCCGAGCACGTAAAATGATGTGGGTGTAAACCGCTTTCGAATTTGACCAAGTTCCTGAATAGGGCAAAGGACAAGACAGAGGGAAATTATAGAGTCGTTTTTTATCAAAAAAGCGGAATACAAGTGCGTCAGCATGCCGTCGGTGTGTCTCACTGACTAAGAATTATCCTTTCTTGATGGTTTTATCTGAAGATAGGCGCTTGGTATGCATGTAATCTTGATGTATAACTATATTTGTGTTTTTTTTTTTTCTGTCCGCAGGCGATGGTATATATTGCTTGGTTGGATGATGCAATAAACTTAGTTGGAAGTCAGCGCCAGTCCTGTCGTACGTGTGCCTTTTTTGTCCTTGTCAAGTTCGCGCTATTTACGCGAACTTGACAAGTTCGCGCAAATAGAGAAGCGACTCGGTGTGACGCTTCTCGAAAACTCTCGCTCCGAACGCCGCTGATTGGCTCAGCCGCTCCGCTACTAGATTGCATCGCACAAAGTCGGGTCAGCTGGCGACTGCTCGAAACGCGTCGCTTTTTTTCCGTGATAGTCGCTTTTGCGATGAAAGTTATCGCGCTACTGCTGCACATCGCCGGTGTGAACGCGCCTCAATATGTACTGACGTTCGTCGACCTTTGTCTATATGTTATCACCGGTTAGCCCAATCAAGCGCAAAGTGCGCGTCGCGACCTCGCGCTTTTAGTATACGCGTTTATATATGTCTAGCGACTTCTAGGCTCCAGCTTTGTGCAGAGTTCTGACTTATGCGAATAGGAGCCATATAGCCCAGTAAGCGAGAATAGAAATTTAATGAACTTGTGGGCTCGTCTAGGTGTTTCCTAAAAATATATGCACCGAAAAGCTTGAATACCTGACAACTATACATTTCACGTGTTTTGGATAAAGCTTCAGAGTAGCAGTTCCCTAAAACCATAAAGGAGTACCCAAAGTGTAAAAAAAAAAAAGAAAATCAATTTGGACACTTTTGTTCGGGTGTACATTTGAGATTATTTCGTCCGGGACCATTTTGTCCGGTACCATTTTGTCCGAGATTATCTTGTGTGGGGCCATTTTCACCGGGACCATTTTGTCCTACAAAGGAGGTAAACATACGAGAGGCTTATTCATAGCCGGTTAATATACCTTTTAGAAAAAAAGAAATTCTGTTTAGTATCCGGTGTGTCATTTGTCGAGGACGATCTAGCTGCAGTAGATCTTTTGATCCGTCTGGAAACAATAAGTCATGAAGCATTCGTGCATAAACAACATTGCATTTATGTTTTCTTTGACCTAGTAAATGCGTTATGGTATTTCAAGGGCGTGTGCTGAAGTGAGTAACAGATTTTGACGGAAAGGACATTCCGGGTTCAACTGGGCAGTACTTTATCGGATCAATTTGTTCATTGATTATCTCCTTCAAAGACACCAAGAATACGCTCGCACAGCTTGTGCGTACCAAGATTAATCGGGCTTTGAAGAACGGAAACTATTATGTTATGTTGGGTCCCAAGTAACGTGGGTATATTAGGCAACGAGAAAACTGATAGGCTCGCTTCATCCTCCAGGAACCTTCGGCAATTAGCAGTCTTCATACCCTACCAGGACATCAAACCGGTCGTGAGGGCGTCAATTTCTCATCGATGGCAGACAGGATGGGACAGAGAATCTGACAATAAGCCAGAAATAAAGGATGACAACCAACCAAATCCTAAAAAAATAGGGGCCCTACGTTTCGAGACCTACTTGGCTCTTCTTCAGGGGTGAAGAGGCGAGCCTCGAAACGTATGGTTCCTATTTTTAGGATTTGGTTGGTTGTCGTCTTTTATTTACTGTTTACCCAACCAGAGCGATTTCTCTCAAATGTTTACTTTCAAGACAATGAGCTTCACTTCGCCATGCCCATTCTTGGATTGAGGGAGAGTGGCCCTTCCAGGAATCGGTTCCACGAAGTCTTATTACGTCGTCTTTGCATAGATGCCATAGGTCATTCATATATTACCCACAAATACCTTATCTGTGTGGAAGATCCACCACGCCTTGCACAATGTGGAGATCTATAAATCTTACACATTCTAGGGGTTTGCTTTGGTTTTGAGGAAAAAAGACGGCATGATTTCCTCGAGTCTTTTTTTAGATTTCAGATATTCTTTCACCCTCTTCGTCTACTGGGGGATCCCCCGCTCGTTTCATTTGATCGTGTTGTAAGTTTTAATTCTATCACTGGCCTTTTACACCATACCTAATACAACACAACCTCTCCGTCTTGCCATCATCTCTTTTTCACTCAATAATACAGCAATGCATGTCTCTGTCAGGTAACGAAACACTAATATAATACAACATATAACCTCGTTTGGTACACTTTGGCCTATGTTGTATTGTGCGCCATAAAGCCCTTAATTAATATCAAATTCAATTGAACACATGTGGCCAATATTTTGTAAAAGCTCAACGGGAACACAAAAAAAAAAGAGATTGAATTTCAATTGAGACTCAACACGGTGTTGAGTGAGTTCTTTATAATATCAATTGAAATTAATTTCATTTTTTATTAAGGGCCTTTCAGTTGGACAGATCTACGCATTAATCTTTGTGTAGTATTCGCAAAGGAATGAGTACTAAGTATAAGCATGTGCTCCAAAAGGTTTTTTGATCCTCTAAACGTAACGTTTGACTGTTCCAAAATGTGCTCCAAAGTGACTCGAATCAATAAGAAGACTGACAACGGGCACGCTCACTGCGTGCGTTTTTGTTTTTAGTTAGGGGCATCGGTGGCCGAGTGGTCTAGCGCACACCAGCCCGGAGCACGTGGAGCGAAAGCTCGCTTTGCAGAACCCAGGAATCCTGGGTTCAGTACCCGCCCCTACCCGTTTCGATCTGGATGAGCATCGTACCGGCGTGCGGTCGCGCATCCCTGCTGCGTGATGCACGTTAAAGACCCCAGGCTAGCGGTTGTACTGTGCTGGCTAAATTTCTCCTCTACAGCTGAGTGACAAGTCGCCCGTTGAGGCAGACTAAGTTCAGGCTGTATAAACATACTAACACCCTTGTTCTATTTTTTTTTTTTTTTTTGTGAACGGTAAGGATTGGAACGAATTTCCCATAGGCTTAAACTCAAAGCGGAATGCGTTTTTTTTTTGTTCACGGCAAAAAATTGGATGGAGGCGTGTTCTCAGCGCATCACACTCTTTTTTTACGCATTCCCATCAGTTTAAATGCCGCGCCATGAAACCTCCCTGCGCCACCGTCTTGTTTGCTTTGGAGCCGAAAGATGGCAGCACTACTACGCGCCGTCTTTTGCTTTGCTCCGGAAAGCTCTCTGTGCCGCTGTCAGTGGATGCTCGAGGCGGAGCATCCACTGGGTTCTTGTGTTTGTGATGTTTTTTTTTTCTTGTTTTAATAAAAGAGCGAGGGAACTGGGTCACCAGTTGCTTTTGTGTGAAAAAGAGAATTTTCGTGTCGGACACTGTCGAAATTGGGTACCGATCTACACTTGATGCGCTCTCAAGCAGGAAACGTCAACAGCAACAAAAGTAAAGTTTCGATGTAATTACTTTTGCGAAGAGAGGAACAGCGGCGAACGAATCACTTTATATGAAAAGTCCGCCTTTGCACACGACTAGCGGAGAGAGAAGCGATTTTGTATTAGAAGTTTGCAAATTGTATGTGGTCCTAACGCTTACTATACTCAGTTCAGTCCTAAGCTGACAGTGCTGTGGAAGCTACGCGTTTACTGGACCAATAAACCGCCTCCTTTTCATCAACTGGCCCCGCGCTCGGCGCTTGGGTGTTGCAGGATCGCGCATCCCCTTTGGCCGTTGCAGCGCGAGTGCGGCCTCCAGAAGTTTCGTATCGGCCATCGTGGGCCCACCGTAAGCTTCCTCCGCACGGTTAGTGTAGGTGTAAATAGACTATGACTGCGCCTTGAGGACCCATAAGGTTTCTGACGCGCGCATATGGATGCCGGAAAAGTGCCAGCTGAAGCGTTCTCAGAAACTTCCCGATAAGTAGGGTTTCATGTTTTCAGTAAATACCAATAAACGCCGAAAATTAACCCCCGAGTTGGTTTGATCAAACTCGGGGAAAACTCGAAAAATCTAAATTAAAACTGTCCTTAAATAGAAAAAAAAAAATGCTTTGTGGGAAGATAGTTTTCTCTCTTCATCTTTAGTTTGTGTTTACCCGGAATACAGCCTTGAGTGAGCCGTCCGTGAGGCTTTTACTTGTTTCTGAACCACACATCTTATCTCCTCGTTTCATTTTCTTATCAATACACTGACTTTTTTTTTTTTTTTTTCAAGCGTTCGGGTTTTTGCATGTTCCCTGGAACTTTAAAAATTTCAGATTTCCGAATCTTTGAAAAACACCGAATCTGTGAATAAAGAACAATTTCGTATAGTTCAAAATCCACTGTCATTCCTCCTTCTTTCCCCTTCCCGATCCCTTCTGCCCAGCTGGAAAACAGGACTGCGAATCTCCCATCCCACTTTAATTGAGCTATAAAGCTGCAACTCCTTTGAACACGCATCATAGCAAGGTTCTTAATTGCCTCAAAACACAAACAAAACAAAACAAGTTTTTTTTTCTTTTGCGAAGTTTGAATGAAAACAAATGAACGAAAAACATGGCACCAAATATCATCAGCGAAAGCGAGATACCGCTGCCTGAACATCTGTTCTGGGTAGGCCATTTCCAAAGCTACACGCTACACGTAAATAATGCCTTCGATACAGGGCGTCCCAAATAACTTGCACAAAAAAAAAAGTAGTGCTTTGTTACAGTGAAATGAACTGTATGTTGTTAAGAAGCGTTGTGGGAAAGTGCACTGTTTTTTTTTTTAAGTCCGTCTAGTTAATTGGTTAATTAAGACTAATTATCTATTTTATTTTTTTATTATTCGTTTAATAGCCGAGATGTGAACTGGAAAGTTGTAGATCGCATTGAGAAACACCCAATTAAGGTGTTTCCTACGCGATACACTTTGCGTCCTTCTTTTTATTAGCTTAAGAAGAAAGTCCGCGAAATATAAAAAAAGAGACACGTGAAAACGCGCCCGCGCGTCGCGCTTGCAGCGTTTTGAGACCATTGCAGACATTGCTCTGGAGGAAGGAAGTCCACCTTACCACTGGTGCGCTGTCCGAGACTGTGCTTCGTGTTGGGGTAGTCCCCGAAGATAAGCGCGAGCACCGTAAAGCCATTTTTTAGATGACCGATCCTTTTGCTGCGATTTTCAGGCCGCGAGTTCCGCGGGCGCGCAATCCCCAGGGGAAATTTTTTGGGCAGCAATGTACGATAATTGGCATCTTTCCGACCCAAGTGTGACCAATCATAGCTCTGACGTGACAAACGAGGACTGCGGCTACCATGTGAAAACAGCCGAAGGCTGACTCACGCCTTTGCGTTCGAGTGTGACACGAGTGCGTTCTGAGTGCTTGCGACCATTTACGACACTAGCACAATGGCGCCACCTACCAAACAGCCCATCAACTTTTCCTATGTGCGTATAACTATTGATTGGATGTTTTAGAGTATTTCCGAGATCAAATCTACGCTCTGTCTAGGAGAAATGGTCGCTTATGTGTTATTACATCGTAAAAAATACATGCGCCAATTGGAGGTATTTTAGGGGTACCCGGTAGATGGCGCCGGCGCGTTGATTTGTCGTAAACGGTCATAAGCGGTCAGAACGTGCTCAGTCACTCAAACGCCAATGCGACAACAAGCCTTCTCAGAACGAGGTAGGCTTCATCGCATAGCAGCCATGCACGCCGTTTTGCAGCAAAAGCCAACTTCGGCGAAGGTTATGCGGCCAACGAAGCCGTCCAGGAAGGTTTGGTATGGTCAAGCTTCGAGGCCAGAGAGGCGGCCAGTAAGATTGCTTATGACGGAAGACAGCGGCACATGGATCGGTGCAGATGGGCCAAGAAGTTGTATGTTTACACCCACCATCTGGGGGCGGACCCGGTGGCAAAAGTGGCTTTACCAGTTTGAAATGAAATTCGGGTTTTTACTGAGCCATCGAAGGCACCAACAGAAGCGAAGTGGAAGGCTGAGGTACGGAGGAGAGTCAGATAGAGAGACGCTCTTCGTTCGGTTGAAGCGGGCCAGAGAAAGCAGACTCTGACGCTTTACAGTGACAACAATGAGCAAATATCGGCTGCAAACGAAATTTATGACAAGAGTTTGGGGAGTCGTTTGTTATTCGAAGCGCGAGCGCACTGCGGACGTTACCACATCGACAAAGATTCGACCCGAAGGGGGCGTCTACAGTCTGTCGGGCGCGCGGGAGAGGCGATGAGTCAATAGAGCACCTAGTACTCTTTTGTGAATGCCTGCTGCCACCCGTGACGGCGCGCTGCCGGCTTCACCCCACACTTGCAGACGCTCTGGGTTTCAAGCAGACGCCAGGCAAGAATATCGTGGACTCAAGCGCAGCCAGTTCCAGTCGGAACAGCAACATGGTTAACGCCGATTCTCTTACATCAAGACAGGACAATGCTTTGTGAGTCCAGTGTGTGAGAAACACGAAGTCAAGGCTTTAGCACTGGTGGCCAGAGACACGTGACGCTGGCCATTTTTTCTTCTTAAGTCTTGATTAGGGCACGAAGAATTTTCGAGCTTGCCCGCTCCGAAGAAATTAACCACGCAATCATCATCATCATCATCACCATATGATGGCCACATTGCACCATGCCGCAGCGGCAAATGTATTGCTCAGCTGTGAGATACCGTTTGTCTGCAGACCGTACGCCTATACCTCGTCCTTGTCGATCACTGGCGTTTTTAACAGCGATTCAGTACTACTAAATGTGTCAACTTTCTAGCTTTTTGCCCTTGCATCGTACCTAAGTCGGGAGAGCGGAACCTGCACGGTGTTTTAAATAAATGGAATGAACACAGGTCGCTTCGTTTGCTGCAATTTGCTTGGATGGATTGCACTACGACACTCTGTTTGGTTTGTGATATTTGATGTGGGCTTTTCATCAAATTAATTATTTGCACTAGTGGCTTTGGAAGTGAGAATCTTAGTTTTTACCCCGTGGCTTCTATAGTAGTGTGATACTCGAAAAAAAAAAGTAACCTTACAATCTTGGGGTTTAGAGATGACGATCGTCTAAAATGTTTGTTTGTTTATTTGTTTATTTGGAGTTTCTGACAATACAGAGATTGCCATGGAGCTGGGGCAAAAAGGCGACAATAAAGTCGCCTGACTAGGCCCCTAGTACCAGGCTACACTCACAACACAGGCAGCAGGCAAACATACAGCAAAACAACAAAAAGATAAAAAAAGATATATATATATATATATATGTACTACCTATGAGGTCATAGGATTACCAAAAGAAAAATTATATAACGGCAAAATAATTTCAAATACATCGATATGTATGATTGGAACCTAACACACACACACACAAGAAAAGAAAAAAAAACTACAACAGATGAAGGAAATAGATTTTTGCCTGTTTTTATACACTCACGTCAGAGGCAGCAATCAACATATACTACCTATGAGGTCATAAAATTACCTAGAGAAAAATTATATGACAGCAACATAATTACGAATACATTGATATGTATGATGAGAAAAGACAAAACAGCAGACTACAACGGATGAAGAAAATAAATTTTTGCTTGTTTTCTGAAGGACAACAGTGAGGAGCTAATATCAATCATTTCAACTAAGGCAGGGTAAAGGTTCAGGAGGTTAGGAATTTGCCAGGTTAATAATTGTGTACCGTAATTGGTTCTGGTTCTAATTGTTTTAAAATTTCTGTGTCTAAAATTGTAATGTGCGTCAGTGTCTGTATATGTAGACAAAAATAGTTCACGGTCAGCTTTTAGCTTTGAAAAAATAACTTCCGACAGTCGTTGATTATATAAAGCCTCAATTCTCAGTATATGATTCAGCTCAAAATATGAGGATGTGTGATCAGATGCAGACAAGTTTTGAATAAACCGTATGCCTTTTTTCTGCATTAAATACAAACGATCTATATTTGATTTGGATGTAACCCCATAGACGAGTAAACAATAATGTAGCCTAGAATGAACAGTAGAAAAGTAAAGCTCACGCTTTAGCCATGTGGGCAGTAATGTTCTAAACCTATTTAACATACCGACTGACTGCGCGATATTACGTTTTCACGAGGACTTACATGAGACGTCCAAGCGAAGATTTTCATGGAACTGTACACCTAAGAACTTGTATTCGGAAACCCGTTCTAAAGATCGTGACTATTAATTCACTGGTAAGATTTACTGGTTTGTTAATTGAAGAAAAAACAATATACTTTGTTTTATTAACATTTAGAAGAAGTTGATTGGCATCTAGCCACTTTGACAAATTTTCAAGCCACAGGTTTATAACAGGAAGAAGAGATGATAGGTCTTTAGACGAGAAAAAAACATTCGTATCGTCAGCATAGAGAACAATGTCTGGAGTATGAGGAATGAAAACAATGTCATTAATATAAAGAAGAAACATTATAGGTCCTAATATGGATCCTTGAGGAACACCAAATCTTATATTATCAGTGCCTGATGCTACATCATTGATTACCACAAACTGGGTACGATTTGATAGGTAACTGCGCAATAGTTTAAGTGAAACACCTCTAATTCCGTAATACGGCAGCTTGTTAAAAAGTATATCATGTTTAATAGAATCGAAAGCTTTATTAAAGTCTAGAAATATGCCTATCGTGTAGAGCTTGTTTTCTATGTTATGAACGAGTTTTTCCCTAATGTTAAGCAGAGCAGATTCAGTGGACTTACCTCTCTGGAAGCCGTATTGATTTGCAGAGATTAATTGATATTTGTTAAGATGATTTACTATTCTGGAATTTATAGCTTTTTCTATTATTTTAGAAAAAAGAGGAAGTATTGATATGGGTCGATAATTACTGATACTATCCACAGCCCCACCCTTGTGCAGAACAGAAATTCTAGCAGTTTTCATTTTTTCAGGAAAGATTCCCGAGGATAACACAAGGTTGGTTAAGTGACAGACTACATCACATATTAAATCCGAAACTGCTTTAATGGGTGCCGCCTTTATACCATCAAAATCACAAGAACAATTATTTTTTAGACTACCGATTAGGCTGACGATTTCTGTAGGGGAAGTAGGGTAAAAAAACATCGTGTGCTGGATATTGTACTTAATATACTTCGCAAAATCCTCCGAGGTCGACAGAGGAGAGGCTCCCAAAGTTAGAAAATGCCGGTTAAACTCGTCATCGAGAGCCTTTCCACTTAAGGTTTGCTCGCCTACTCTCATTTCGGTTGGTATGATATTCTGCGTTCCCCGTAAAAGATCCTTAACAGTACGCCAAGTTTTTTGGGGATCAAAACATATATCCGCAAATTTACCGGTATAGTAACGGATACGAGACTTCTTTATATCAGAACCCAGCTTATTTCCTAACTATTTAAAATTCTTTTAAAATAGATAAATCTTGGCATAATATAAATTGATTGAAAAGTTCATTCCGTGCTTTAATTCTCTGTAAAATGTCACGAGTTATCCAAGGCTTTCTTGCTTTCTTGCTCTTTTTTATTGTTACTGCAGGGAAAGCACGATCATAGACCTCAATAATCGTGTTTAGGAATAAATCGTATAAGACGTTAGGATTTGTACTATGCAATAATTCACTCCAGTCTATAGAAGATACAAGTTTGCGAAAATATTCAATATTCCCCTCTGTTATGAGACGCGTGGTAATTGTTGTGTTCAATTGCGTAATAGTGTGCGACCGATATTTTGAAATAAAACAAAAAAAGCGATAAATGATCACTTATATCAGTCATGAGTACGCCTGCCGCAGTATCATATTTATCACAGCTTGTCAAGCACAGATATATCTGTGTTTTGCTAGAATTTGTTAAGCGGGTGTACATCAATTACATTGGAAAAATCATTTGAAGATAAAATATTCATGAACTTATTAACTAGGTGAGATGGCTACAAAAGATTAGTATTAATATCACCCATAATTACAACAGGCATTCTAAGTACGGAAACAGATTCTAGCATTTGCTCAAGAAAACAATAAAACTCATCTAGCAACCCAGAAGGGGGCCTATAGATAACCCCAAACACGAATGCACTCGTTTTAACAAAAAGCGATCCAAAACTTGAATTGATGACTGAAATCAGATATTAGATCGGAAACAAAATTGTTCTTATGTAAATGGCAACACCACCTCCTCTCCTATTAGTTCTGTATACAGCTTCACACCTGTATCCTTCAAATTGCACTACATCACTAATACCAGAAAACCATGTTTCACTAAAGGCCGTTACATCGAATTCATGGTTTAAATAAGATAAGAAAATCTTGACCCCATCCTCCTTGTTTCTTAAACTGCAAACGTTTAGATGATAAAAGGAAAGCGAATTAGACGCGTAAGACGAAAAGCACTAGCATCATGAGAGCGAGGGTTACACGTTGAGGCTTCCATTCAGAGCTGTAATCACTTTTTTTACCATTCCACGATGGTCCTTCTATCTTTTCGAGATCGCCTTCGTCACAAACCCGAATGGCCCTTTCGCCCTCACTTTTCCGTACAACAATATGTCCGTTCTTCTGTCAAACAAAACGGTAGCCCCATTCTTCACACATCTGCAGTGAGAGCCACAACAATCGCTTATTCGTGGGAGTTAAATGGTAAAAAAAAGCAGTTTAGGTTCTTTAGTTCTAAGACGAGAGCGACTTTCGATTTATTTTTTCTTCAGGGAGTTGGATGCGAACTGAACAATCACGACAGGTTCTTTACCAGGCCGTGATGGAAGGCGAGAAAGGGCATTAAGGTCAGAGTTTGCTAGTTCAGGGAGTCCAAGATTACAAGCCAAAATGTTCATCCTTTCTGAGATTTTCATGCTCCTCTTTTGCCATACCGTGAACCTCAATGTTCAGATGGCGATTATACTGCTCCAGCTCATTAAGCTGAAGTTTCATTTGCTCAGAGCTTGCTGTCGCGCCCGTTGGTGAATCCAGCTCTAAGTACTCAACCCTTCTTTTTTAAAGCAGAAACATCACTACTCTGCTTATCCAGTTTAGACAGTATTATGTCGTATTTAGCAGAAAGACCTTGGATTGATGCCTCAATCCCATTCACTTTTTTAACAAGGTCTGGAAGAGCATTCACCTTCGCCACTAGTGGGAAAAGCATAGAATTTGTTTCATTTAGCTCTTTCAGTTCACATTCAATCCTGGAATTATGCAGTTCACTAGGCATTAAGGTACCTCGCCTTTCTTCTATTTTACATGTCACACACTTCCAAGTTCCTTGTTGCGAAAGCTAGTGGTGGTTATGCCATAGCACTTGCCTAGGTGATAAGGGTACTTGCATTCAATATATGTCATAAACGTACCATCCTCAGGCACAGACTCATGACAACACAAGCACCCGCTCCTTTTAAAAAAGAAAAGTTGTGGCACAGCAGCAGCCGCGGAAGGAAACTGTTTTTTAAGAAAACAGACATGAAGCCACCAACCTGTGAAACAGATACACCGCAGTTAGTCCAAGTTGTTGCGTGCCTTCCGCCGCCGCTGCTGTGTGCGAAGGTGATGATCTGTACGCCGATGCCGTCGAAAGTCTACCACCGGTACAAGCAGCTGAGGATAAGAACTTGGCCGACGCTCTTGAGAACCCACCGCTACTAGACATCCTCGACAACGAGCTTCACATTGACGACCAAGTAGAAGAAAACGGTGACCAGGGCACTGTCGGAGGCCAGCACAATACGCCACCAGCGAACGGTGCCGAACTCCTGGACGACGATCAACTTCCAGTCGTTCTTTTGCCACCTGATGACGTCACTCCAACGGACTTGCCTGTAGACGTGCCATAGCAGGCAGAGCCAGAAGAGCGATACGTCCTTCGGGCACGAGAAACATTGAGTCGACCCGCGCGGTATCGCGATTGAGTGGCCCTAGCGTGAGAAGCCTAGTGCCGGGACGGCAACTTCCTCGTGAAGGGGGAGATAGTGATGACCGCTGGTATCGCCACGGCGAGGAAGAAGAAGCGCGCTCTCGGAGCGCGTGCCAGGGGAACGCAGACATAGATAAAAATGGTAACCGAAGACCGAACGCTGTCGCTTCTTGGCCATCACGTTACATTACTTTATGCTAAACATAAGCGACACATGATAATTAATTCATTAAGTGGGTTAAAAAAACATAAGTTCTCAATGAAATGATAAAATCTCAGCTATCTTAGACCAAAAAAATACAGTTCAGTGAGATACCACGTCGGAGAGGAACAGGAAGAGAACAAAGAGAGGTCCAGACCGCCTTCCGAACGGCAACAGCTGCGTTTATCGATCGATCCGAGCATTATTTACTTATTAAAATGTTTGAGTTCAAGAGGCTGCATGGTGGTAACCCCGAACTGAGCGACATCCACTCCTGGCCGGCTTTGTGATTTTGAATTCTCAGCGAGCTCTCCACATCTGTTCTCAAAATGAATGTTCAAGGTGACACAACTTCGTCGGAAACACAGAGTACGGAACATAAACCTGCTTGCAGATTCAGTTCACAAATGCGATATGGAAAGTTTAGTAGCTAAGGTTGTACAAATCAAATAGCAACAACAACGCGGGTCACTGAAACTTCAAAAACCCTTCTAGATATTTTTTATAACAAATTCCGCAACGTCATCTACAAAATCAGGAGTTATGAGTTGCGCGATTAGTGATTACCTGCCAGTATACTTGTTTACTGCAAGAACAAAAATCATCCCGATAAAACAGCCATCTAAATTTGTTTACACTCGTACAATTACGCCAGTCCAATTAGAGATATTTAGGGAAAACGTTGCATGCATGGACTGCAGTGACGTTTACAGAAAGATAAATGCAAACGCAGCATATGACTTTTTTTGGACATATTTCGGGCCATCTACAATGACAGTTTTCCTTTAAGAAAATGGGCAATACCCAATAAAGCCAGGAAATCATGGATCACCAAGGAGTTCATTCGGAAGATGCGAATAAAATGCAACATGTAATGGGCATTTTTTTTTAAAAACGCGTGTCTCTAATTGTTTGAAGGAATAAAAAAAATAGGAAGCAACTTACAAAAAAGCTACGTAAAGCCAGAGAACAATATTACTATGAGTCATCTCCGTTATCGTATTGTCGGGCAGATATAATGTGGAAGAGGTTAAACTCAGTACTGAATCAGAGAAACATCGACCTACGTTGACAACATAATCAGTGATAGTAATCAATTGGGTTGTATTCCTTTGACAAAGGCATTTAATGACTATTTTGCAAACGTCGCCAATCGTGCGTCTAATTGTACTCACACATATAAAATAAATGAACAAGAGAACAATAACTCTATATTTTTATGCCGTGTTACTGAAAATAAAATTGTATCGGTGTTGCTGGAATTAAAAAACAACAGCAATAGTTGTGATGCGGATGACATTCAAATTACACCAGTCAAATATGTCATAGACTTGCTGTTCTCGAAACTGGCTAATATCTTAATTTGATTCCATCTTAGCGCATCATTTCCTAAAAATATGCAACTTGGAAAAGTATCGTTAATTCACAAAAAAAGAGATAAAAAAAATATTACGAACTATATAGGCCGGTGTTAAATTTGCCGGTATTCTCAAAAAGGTTAGAAAAAAATAGTATACACGCGATTGGCTGCGTTTTGTGATAAGCATAACGTGCTTACCGACGCACAGTTTGGATTTAGGCGAAATCGCTCCATCAAACTCGCGTTACGTGAGGCAAAATAATTTATATTGAGACACTTTGAACAAACGGTATTTGGGGTCTTTATAGATTTCACAAAAGCGTTTGACTATGTAGACCATAACTTACTCGTAAAAGAATTGAATTTTTTTGGAATCCGTGGCCAAGTATTAGCGCTCATGCAATCATACTTATCTTACTGCAGGCAGTACGTTAGCATCAATAGTTTCTGCCTAACTATACAACTAATAAGTACTGGGGTACCTTAAGGTAGCATTTTAGGACCGCGTTTATTTAATGTATATGTTAATGACATAGTGGATATCGGCGTGATAGCTAAATTTGTGATATACGCAACCGACACAACAATGATGTTTGCAGGAAGTAATTACAGTGAGATAATAGACATTGCAAACGCCTCTCTAAGTAAGTTGTACGACTGGACAGAATGTAACTGTTTAAAAATCAGCACAAACAAAAGAAAATATATCGTGTTCCGCCCTAGAAATAGAAAGGTTAGCTGCCAGCCACACACAAAAACGAGAAGGAAGGCTCCTTGAAGTTTCAACACGATGCGGCGCACAAGCTGTCATTTGCCGAACCCAACCAAACCGCAAGAATTCCTGACTTCTTTGAAGAATCGCCAGTTGCCGATATACGCGTAGGACTTTTTGAACATTTGGTGCACATCCCATATGTTGTCGAGAGACATCCTATTAAGACCGCAGGGAAAGGCGGCAGATCGAAGCAGGCAGGGCAAACAATGTTGCAACGGACAACAAGCAGACAAAGAAAAAAAGCGACTGCCAACGCGTGATGCCTGATCTGGCTATCCTTATCGGCGTACAGCGTGCCCACTTCTCTCTCTGGTCACGTGACAGAGCTGATCAGGGAGGAGGGAATGGGGCGACGGCAAGGTCAAGGCGCAGGACACCGGGACACCCCCCGCCCCAGCCCTCTCCTCATGCATTCTATAAAACAAAAACAAAAAAAATCCTTGCGGTTGGCTTTTTGCGGCAATGCAGCCAATGCTAGGGGAGAGGGTGCACCGATCGCTGTACACGCGCTTTCCTCCTCTCTTCGAATTACCACTGCACGCCGCGTTTGCAGCCTCGGAGAACAGGCGAAACGCGCGCATTTCAGCACGCTGGTAATGGCGTCGGCCAGAAGCACGGCTCGCGCCCGAACCAAAAAAGCACCCAGCGTGAGCTCGTAATTTGACTGCTGCGACGGCGGGCCTGCTCTCGCAATGCTCGATGATCTTGCAGCCAAGTGTTCGCGGGTTACCCTCGTTGAGTCTTAAAATGGTTTGAAATGGAGTCTAAAAATATATTCTTTCACGCGGTCACGTCCTCTGCGCGAGAGATTCGAGCTGAATAAGTAAATGAAGGCAACAAAGAACGCCAATTTTTTAAAGTTCTCTCAAAAATATCGCCTCGCCAACGTCGCACGTTTACGTATAAAAAAAGATCGATTATTGCAGTTGCAGTATAAGCGAACGTTAGCGCAATCAAATTATAAATATCATTACTTGCATTACGCGGACGGTTGTAAACTGATGAAGCGGCGCTCCCACGGCTTTCCGGAAACAAGCTGCCACGGCTGAAATAGGCGTGCCCATGCCGCCGATTGGTACGCTAAGTATCAAACGGGCTCCGGAGATCCGTTTGACTAAACCGGTACAGTTGCCGGTCACCGGTCAGCCGTTTGTGCTACAGGGTCCCCGGTTTGAGCAAACGTGCGACAACTTTGCTCAAACGAGTTGCCCATTTGATCAGACGAATGACCCGTTTGCCAAAGGAGTGACCTGTTCGGCCTAATAGGTGACCGTTATGGCTCATATGGAGGACCCCTTTGAGCCATACGCACGACCCCTTTGACAAACTGGTGACCGGTATAGCTAAACTGTTACCGGTATGAACCCGTTTACTTTTATAAAGGCGCCAAATGGTTTTAGGGGCGAAGTTCCTTAGGGGCTAGCCATGTCCGTATGTCCGTCCAGCGTCCGGCGTCCGGTGCTTGTGCTCCTGCTCGTGAGCTGACGTGGTTACGTGCTCACGAGCACGTGAGCACGTGCTCACGTGCTCGTGTAGTGCAAAAACAAAAGAAGAAAAAATGATGAAAAATGGTAAAGACAATATGTTTGCGCACTCGACAGGATTCAAACCTGTGCGGGGAGACACCAATGGATTTCTAGTCCATCACCTTAACCACTCTGCCACGACTGCGGGACGAGTAGGGAGCTCTGAGATGTGGCAGTAACTCAAAAGCTGGGGATGTCATGGATGAAACATTGCATATTGCCGCTCAATGTCTATACAGGAGAAGCGCTGCTGATAAATGCGTATATAATCGCGTTAAACTGTGCATGCATTGGCTCAACGTTTATAGACGAGAGGGCGCAGCGGTCAAATGCTCAAAGGCGTAAATAACCACGTTCTATACCACACATACTCTTTCTGACATGGATGAAAACGAACGAAAGGCTCGGCATGCTGCTGCCCAGCGTCTACGCAGGCAAGCACCACTAGAGCTTCGCCCCAATCAACATCATTCACCACGTGGAGATGCGGTCAATTGTTTTTCAGTAGGGTAAGTATTAAATCAGGCTGCGGCTCCTGACCGCTACCAATACCACAACCGCAGAATTTCGGAGGGTTGCTGCACGGCGCAACAATCTTCTTTAAGATTGACTTGTTAAATCCTACCACCAAATTTCGATCGAACTCGAAGACATTTCCAAGACTTTGGTGATAACCCCATTTAAGTTGTGCGAGTTTCTGCGAATGTCTTTCGGCCTCCATAACGAAGCCCAAAGTTACCAACGCTTTGTCCACCAGATCATGAGTGGGTTACCCTTCTGCTTTGCATACCTTGACGATATCCTGACCTTCAGCTTCATACCTCAACAGCATGCCTGTCACCTGCAACAGCTTTTCACGCGGCTAACAGCCGGCAGCCTCCTTTCCAATGCAACAAAGTGCGAGTTTGGGGCAAACGAGCTTAAGTTTCTCGGACACCATGCAGATGCTAATGAAATTCATTCATTGCCGGACGAGGTGGCCGCTATTCGCACTTTCCCACGTCAACAAACAGCTACAAAACGTTGAGAGGTTCTGGGGCTCGCCAAATGTTACCGTCGTTTTCTGCATCATTGCGCCAATAAAGCTCCAGGCCTTTGAACGATGAGCTACAATACCCGAAGCCAAAAGCGACACGGCTGCTATGGACTCAGCAAACGGGGACGCATTTACTTGAGTCAAGTAGGCCATTGCGGACCTGACCATGTTGATGCATCCCAGACGTGACGCCCATACCTCCCTCATCATCGACGTTTCAGATGCTGCAGTCGGTGCCGTCTTACAGCAGCTCGTTGGAAACACATGGCATCCCCTCGCAATTTTGCCCAAGACTCATATGAATACTTAAACTTGCTTCAGTTATTTTGGCCAGAAACTACTGACTATTACCTCGCCATAATACACTCCCGACATTTTATGGAAGGCCGGCAATTTTTTTAACTTACCGATCGTAAACCGCTTACTTATTCCCAAGCATCAAACAGTGCTGCGCATGCACAACGTGACGTCCGACAAGTTATGTATATACCTTTATGTACCATCGACATTCGCTTTGTCTAGGGCTCTGACAATGCCGCGAGAGATGCACTCTTAGACTACGCGTCAACCTCTGTCTATTCAACTATCCCCGGCTGCCGTACGCAGAACTGGCAGCAGCTAACGAGATGATTCGGAGCTCCAGCTCCTGCGCACATCGTCTAAGACCCTTGTTTTTCGAAGATGTTCACAGACATGGATTTTCAGACACAGTTGTCTGCGACGTGTCGACAGGACATCCGAGGCATCTCTTGTTTCGACGTGTGGTTTCCGATGTCGTACATTCAATGGGTCATCGTGGTCTACGGGCCAGTCAGTGACCTGTTGGCTCCCAGTTTGCCTGGCCACACATGAACACCGATATGTGGGAGTGGATCCGTACATGCATTCACTCTCAAGGCAACAAAGTTCAACGTCCCACGGTAAATCCCTTAAACTATTTCAACCCACCAGACATACGTTTTAGCTCGACTGACGTCGACATCGTCGGTCCACTACCTCCATCGCACGACTGCCGGTGCCTCCTGACAGCGGTCGACAGATTCACACGATGACCTGATATTTCACTTATGAAAGACACCAGGGCACAAACGGTCGCTCGCACACTTCTCGACATGTGGGTGAGTCGTTGCGAGATACTAAAAAGTATTATTGCAGACCGTGGACGACAGTTTGAATCATCCTTGTTTCGCCACCTTTCTCAATTGCTGTGCGTCGACCACATCCACACTAGCATATATCACCCCATGTCTCATGAAATGGTAGAGTGCTTTCACCGACAATAAAAATCGGCCATCAAAGCACAGGACAAACCATACGCACGGACCGAGATTTTGCCTTTGGTAATGGCTGGCATCCGAACGGCATTTAAGAACGCGTTAAAGTGGAACCCCGCAGAATTAGTGTTCCGAACATCACTTAGTGTACAAATAAATATTTTTCCAGCAAACCAGGAATCCTCGAATGCCTAACTCTGAAGGTTATATTGACCGGTTACGGGTGTTGATGCAGGACCTTCTACATTTTGCTTCAAGAATCCATTCCTCTTAAGCTAGCTCCAAAAGCCCAGACATGGTCCCCTGCACACATATTTTCTTTGGCAGGAAGGCGTCAAAAGTTTCCCAGGCCACCTATGAAGGCCAATTCTCCATCGTCTGCCGCGATAATAAAACACTCACGGTTCTTGTGAATAACCAAATGTTCGACGCAATTGGTGTCCACCGATTGCGTCAAACAAGCCCATACGAACTTTGACAGGTTTGTAGCTCAACCTCACATTTTGCAGCACATCTCCTTCGGAGACTTCTGTGTGTAGCTATTTCAGGCTTAACTGCGAAACTCATTTAATGATTGATTTTATATCACTATTAGAGCAACTGGAAAAGAAATCATACCGCTTAGTCTCTATGCTTCCGAGCTAGAAGGGAATATTGCAGTGAGCGGGAAGCCAGAGAGGAACAGGGCGAAGAGAAATCGAGCCGGGCTCGCGTACGGTAAAAGCTTCGTTGATCGGCCGATTCGACGAGTTTTTTTTTATTTCAATGTTTATGTACTCCAGATATTCTCATCATTTTGAACAGAAACAGCGCAAAAAAAAGAAAACGAACGACGAGTGAAAGAACTTGGTTAGACCAAGTGCTGTCTTACAACTGGTTTAACCCTGAATAAAATATAAACACGAGTAATCTTATTCCTGCCATTATATTTCTAACATTATCCAATTGATTCAGTCTGTACAATATACGCGTTCTCTTTTTAATATACACAATCGACTGTACTCTGATGCACGTGCCTTCCTTGTACTGTATCATAAGGAATTCGTCTGTTATTCGACGAGCCATTTTGTTGTCGTGTGACGTCATAACCTCTGCGTCAGTAAATTTTAGTTTACAGCCACATCTATTTCATTGAATCGCAAGATGTCCACTTGGCAATGACTTAGCTGATAACGCGTGCTTCAGCAATCTATCGTTAATGCATGTGCCTGAGAGACCAATGTATAGTTCACCGCATAACAAAGTGATTTTGTATACAATTTCCACTTCGCATTCTACGAACCTTTTCCTGTATATTTTCTTGGAACGTACCCCCGCTCTTCTCACCGTTCAATGGTTGAACAATTTTCAAGTTTTTTGTATTATTAAAGAAAACACTACTGGCATATTGTGTTTCTGAGCTACATTTGTATCCGGTGGCTGACTTTATGTATGTGTGGAAATACCGCCGGTCTGATTTGTTTTTTGTTGCCTCTCAGGTGTTATTCGACTACCTTGTAGTATCGTCAAAAAGAGCCTCGCCCAGAGTCGCTAGAGGCGCCGAGGGATCGTAAACTCTCTAGAAGCCAGTATGTCCACCTGGATACTAAATCTCTTTATCATCATTGGAGGACAGGATTTGATTTACACGGCCTTTAGGCACGTAAAGGCGATGCCCATCTGGACAACTGTGGTGTGTTTGGAGTCAAAGGGGAGCAGACACCTTTTAGATGTGGGGCAGTAGCAGAAACGTGCATGCGGCCGTATAGTGACAGCTGTTTACATTTGACTCGTGTACTGAGAGTCTAACAAATAGAAAATAACACTTCATCCCTGATGTGTTATGACAACCTCTCAGCCCTTCGTATTCCTTCAGACCATCAAATCTATCAGTCATTCAAGCCACTACAGCCCTTCAAACCCATTCAGCCCTCCGAGGCTCTTAAAGCTTGTCAAACCCTTCAGGATTTCAGGCACCGTCAGCACTTCAATCCTCTAGACGCCCAAAATACAATATACTAAGAATTCAGCTTAAAACGTTACCGAAAATAACTTTTAAACCTTGAGTTGACATGCATGTTGTAACTTAAGAGGACGATAAGAAGCAACGTGTACTCCAACCCTGGCGCAAGCAGCTGTAGTCAAAACCGATGAGACCAAATAAGAACAACCGAGTAATTTGTCGCAAAAGTAATTTTTGAGGTAGAATGCCGCTGGGCATATTCCTGAGAAGTACGTTAGGAAAACTAAAAAAAGGGAGGAAGTACACCACACGCACACATGCGCACTGTCAGTAGCACATCAAGCGAATCCCGCAAATGCAAAACTAACGTCCGTAGCCGTTCAAAAATCCTTAGCACCTTCACTTTGTCGTCCCTGGTACCGCAGCGGGGCTGTCTTCGTAGTCGTTTTCGCTCACTGGATGAGCTTCTGAAGACGGGCAGAAGAGAGGCGCAAGAAACAGGGCGCTGGAAGACCTTGATCCGCACATTGAGCTGCCTCAGATAGCTCCACCCCATGGGACGGGAGGCTGACACTGAGCGCCGGCTCGTTACGATCGCCCGATGCGACATGGTCAAGCGGCTTTCCGATGCATATATTCTGAAGGGACGCGTGATTTTTCCAACAAACCCGCTAGAACGATTCTGTTAGGCGCCTTGCTTTCACGGAGAAGATTGAGACGGACCCCACAGGCCTCTAAAAAACCATGACGTGTCTCTTACACCCTTTAGATATTCTTAAAGGATTCTTCAGGCCGATTAGACAACTTCGACGGATATCTCAAACCCCCTCAAATGTATTTTACGGCTACGTAAAAACATTTCAGCAGTATTGTTTATTTTAAATCTTGATCATGCATATGTTATTTATGTTCACATATAAATGCACAAAGAATGAAATGTTGATTGTAAATACATTATGTGTCGTGTTGTAGCTGCGGAATGGGGGTCCGGAGCTTCTTCAAGCTGCGTTCATGAAGCTTTTTCTCTAGCCTCCCATCCACCACATGAATCTGTGGTGAAGAATAAAGTTATTATATTATATTATATTATCTTGGTTGGCCCCATAGGCGGTTTTTTGATAGGGTAAGTTCGAAAAAACTGTATACCTCCGTTCACTAGATCCTTTGTGGTGAAGATCAAATCCCCCGAGCAGGACTTAAAAACGTTCAACTTTGTGTTTATGAAACAATCCCTGTGAAATGATGTTTGAGGATGAAACACCAAGAAGATATCAACATACAAAAATATTTGACTATCCCCTTCTAACTTTTTCTTGATATGTATCACATTTCGTCAGGAACAATTAAAATTCGTGAGTCAATGCCTATACCCTTTTCCTGTAACATGCATGTCCCATCGAAAAGAATGTACAGAGAACTCTTGTAGAATTTCAATACTTAAAGAAACACATCCTCATTGCTACCTATTTTTGTTTGTACCATTTCACAAGTCCTGGGACTTCGATCCTCTCTCAAACCACAACCAACATATCTTGATAAACAATCGAATGAAACATATATTCTACATCCCACCGCTCCGCATCGCAAATTTCTTGACTCGTGCTTCTAAGACACTGATAAATCGTCGTTTTTTTCGCTGTTTTCATTACACCAGGTTTTCACTTAATTTTATTTGTGTTCTTCGCACTTTAAAACTTGTCACTTGTTTATCTCGAGTTGTTTTTGTTTCTTCTTGGTTTTTTCGAGCTGTTTTTATTAAAAAAGGCATCAACAACTGACCCAAGTGTGTACTCTCCATTTTTTTATTTTTATTCGGTATGAATTTCCTCTCAGCCATATGGACCTAGTTTCAAAAAAGTTATATCTAAAAAGTTTACAATGTATTAGCAAATTATGAAGCAAGAAAAATCATCATGCAAGAACAGTTACGATTTTTCCGACTATAAATATAAAATACTTGCTCAAACATCCTATATTCGATCTTGAATGTTTTGTAAACAGTTGTTAAATTCACGAGAACGAACGTGAGTTTTTAAAAAGGAGCGTAATTTTACAGCCCATAGTTATCGCACTCGGAAGTTGTGGTCAAAGCAAACAGAATACTTGTGACTTTGAAAGCACAGATCATAACATAACGAATGCACGTGGAATTTGCAGGGTGCAGCAGATGCGAATTTGGCCGATATTTCGCCAATATTTGCCCCACGTAGCGCCGTGACACAGCGCAAACGCCGCAGCAACATCCAGTTGGATTTTGTACAACTAATTTATATAAGTGCGGTGTAAGTGACTAAAGTTTATTGCATAGTGATCAGGAAATGCCTCATAAACTGGCGTTAGCTTTACTATCGCGTTATCGTCGGCAAGAGTCGCGCCTTGTGCGCTTTATGACCCTGTTGCCGCGCGTCTCTGAAATTCGAACTGGCAAAGCAACAGTACAAAGTAATAAAAATGAAAACGAGCAACCTAATGCCTTCCGCTCCTCGGCAAGACGAGTGCTCCGACTCCCAGCCTCGTGGTGGTGGCTGCTTTCCGGTATGCAAATGAAGCACAAGCGGAGCTATAACGGGCCAAATATGCAGCGAGGAATCATGCAAATGAATCGGCGCATTGACTGCGAACGAACCGACATGCAGATGCTCTAAAGAGAAGTGTCGTTATTAACCCTAGATCAACGTGGGGCTGAATAGAGATTTGCATAAAGCGCTCTCGGTTATTTCCGTCCTTTCCTTTGGCATGCATGTTCTGTTTACCGCGGCTGTACTTATAATGCGGTGTTACTTTTATACAGGTAACGGGACATCCGCCGTGGTTAAAACCGAGACACGCCTGTTGTAATTGTAAGCCCTTGCTGAATTTTAATTTATTACAGAGAGCGGCGAATAGTACTTGTTGAAACAGTCGTAGATTGCTCAAAAATATAAATAGAAATCAAAAACAGCAATTATACAGTCAAAGTTGTTCGTCTCTAATGAAGCTGTCCTAATTGAATATCTATATCATAATGATTGTGACCTCCCATTCCCGGAAGAATACAGTAGGTTCTCTAAGGAACATGCTGACGGCGCATTCATATTTTATAAATAGGCTGCCGTTTCAAAGGTTCGAGGTTTTTTTATTTTTTATACTTGTATTTTCTTGTAGTTTTGTTGCCATTAAGGTGCAGGTGACCCCTGTGATACAAAATTTCCATCGAAGGCGGGCGGATCCACTGATGCGCAAAGGATGTGAACTTCATTTGTGTTAATTTTAATTTTCTTCTATAGTCATACGTAGAGAATTATATTTTATATATTAGGTTTTGTAGAATACCAGCTGAGCGTTTCTAGCTAAAATTATACCATGGAAATATAAAATTTTAGTCACGGGCAAGGGGTAAATCTTAGCACTGTATAGAACTTTGGTCATTAGTTCTTATTTTTTCTCAATAAATATTTAATCCTAAAACAAAATAATTACAGAAGGGTGGTGAGCTGGGCAAGTTGGTAAATATAATATACATAATTAAAGTCGGTGAACAACGTCTAGAAACTCAGGAGGAAAACAGGAAAGAGAATAGACGGTATACAGAATCTATCCTGTCTCCTGTATTCTTCTAGTTTCATCTCGTTGCAGACCGGCTTTAACCACGTATAATGCAAAACGAATGATCTCCATTCGACACGGTAAAATAGTAGATAAGATGTTTCTATTTAATATTGCGGTTAAAGTAGTCATCTGCAATTTGCCAAAGTAATATAACAATTTGAACGGATATCCGAAGATTCACTGTAACAGGATACCTTGCAGGGCTGGTTGGTTGAACGACATACTGAGAAACAGCGCGAAAGGGACAGGACACAAAGTAGAAGGACACAGGACAGGATCTATAAAGGTCTAATTTGAGTCCTGAAAGCGGTGTACACGTGGTGCGAACGTGGAGTGATCTTATTGTTTTCTCGTGCCGCTGTCAGAATTTTAATATATTTTTTTTTTTAAATATTTATTCAGGTCACGCGTTTTGCAAAGTCCTTCTAGTGCCGCTGTTTCTTTCTTTATTAGCATTTGTCTCTTTTGAAAGAGAAAGAAGAGCTTGCGCTTGCGCGGGCCACTGTGCGCGCGTAGAATTTATAGTAAACCTTTGGTTGTTAGTCAGCGTTTTTCCTGCGTCCTTCTTCTGCTTTGTGTCCTGTCCTTTTTGCGCTGTTTATTATTATGCCGAAGATTCAGTTTTCCACTAGCTTTGTCTCTGCGCCAACAGTCGCTAGGAAATATATACCTTCCAGGTGCATTTTACGGGATTTTCGTTTCTGGGAACTGCTAAAAAGATTAAAAAACCTCGGCGGTAATTTCTCAATTGGGTACGTTCATTGATACAATGTACCCGGATTCATTTTTTGAGTGATTTATCCGTGATAACTAAAACAGCAATTATTAAGGTTTTAATCACATTTAAAAATCTGAAACTATCTGAACCTTCCAATGTATGCCGCTTGCAGCCATTAATATGGCACGTAAGTTTCTTTCTGTTGCACGCGCCGGTTCAGTGTTGACTCTCTTGTTTGCAATACCCACTATCTTCGAAAAATCTGTACTTCTAAATTTGTAACCTGTGGATGGTTGGGTTACATGAAGAACAACGTCACATTTAACGACATAGTTTTGTTTCACTTCTTTTTTTCTTTTAGGATCCAATATTGTCACCAAAGAAGCGTATGCTCGAAAAGTGGAAATCAGAATACAAGCCTTATAACTGGCGGTCATGCTCAACTTTAGGCATTTTATAATACGGGGTAAATTCACAGTCAAAAGTACAAATGAAAAGCTCTATAGCATTAGTTTCCAATGATTGTTCTGTAGAATATTGAAATAAATATGTGGCAACTGAAACATACGGGTGAAGAGCAAGGAGGAGTGGCGAATGGTTCTCTTCTGGTGGCGTCCCTAGAGAGCTCTAGCTTCAATTCAATGTCACTTTATATTATGCAATAAATAGTTTGTTTTTCTCCAGTTCCGTATTGCATATAACTACACATTGGTTACCAGGACGGCGAACACCGCACTATGCAACGCTGAGACGCAAACAGTGTTTTTTTTTCCTTTTTACGGCACTTCATAATGTAGCTCTCGATGTCCAACATCCGGAAGTCTGACCGAATCATCCACAGCTATGGCTTCCTCAAGCGTAGTGCTAGCTTGCGTTACGACGTATCGTCGACCAGCACATTAAGTTTCATCACTTGGTGAGGGTTTTATGCTCCACCAACGCAGAAGATGAACGCAATATCATCATTGCACCTCCTCCAACAAGCTCGTTCGAAGTCCATCGGATCGAGCTCATTCGTCGCATAGGTCAGTCAGAACAATACTAGCCCCATCTTCATACTGCAGAAGAGTATATAAATTCAAATCCAACATAGCTCCTCCATGAGGTGAAACAGCTCGTCACCAACGCCACAATTTGCGGTACCCTATTTTGTTAGTTGCTCCTTGAAAACCATCTAAATATGTCCGAATGATGTTCATGTCCACTCAAGGCACTACACTGGTCGACCTGACAGAGATGGCTTATTGGAATCTCGATGTTCGGCCAGTATCCGTTCGGGGCTTAGTCCAGTTACTCAAGTGACTAAAACAGCACCAACGACTGCTGATTTTTGCGCCAGCATAGAGCTACGTATAAACGAGCTCACGGATATTATCTCTACTCTTCTAGCTTCACGACCCCTCTACGACAAGCCAACGGCTCTCCAACACGTCATTTCAGCCGGGGGAGGAGTGTTTCTAATCATTAGTGTTGGTTCTATTGCAGCTCTGGCGCTGACGCCCGGAAATTGAACAGCCCTCAAAAGAGAAGCCGCCCGCCCATCTCCTAGGGACGACGAGTACTTTTGGAAAAATACATAGTGGTCCATACCGTTTATTCTTAGCAATAGAAACGCCAAAACAAGTTTTCATGTTTATAATGGCGCTTGGGTATTGGTCATCCTACCTTCTCAAGAACGTGGCCACCGAGCACACTCAACGTTGAAGGCCACCAACTGCCCCATCATTCCCACCAATGGGTTGCATACCATCACTATCAACCTTGGCTTGTGTCTCAACTTCTGATAGGAATTGATCAACGCACACACGCAATACCCCTTTATTGGAGCCGGTGTCTTTCAGAACTTCAGCCTCGTAGTCGATGTCCAGCAAATCTTACAGTATATCATGTCCGCTCTAAACTACACTCAATAGGACTTTCTCCTCTGCTTTTCAAATTTTCATATACCAATGTCCTCGAAAGTTTTCCGTTTCTGGTTCGTCCCTGCACCTTCACAGCTAAAGTTCAGCATAATATCTATAATTCAATTTAGAAACCAGGTCCTCCAGTGTACGCCCACCCACGATGACTTCCTCCTGACAAGTACTGTGTCGCGAAGCATGACTTTGGACATATGTTGGAGCAAGGTATCCTTTGTCCGTTTCAAAGTATGTAGTAATTTTGGGTTTAAGTACATGAGGATGAGAAAGGTATGCCGCTGGATAACCTAAAGCCTGGTTCAGAAAGTTGCGTTTGACTGCGTTTGACTGCGTTGCGGCTGCGAGAAACCAGGACATCCCTGCTGCTTATATCGCGTGCCAAGATGATTCCTTGAATTGGATTCCACTATTCATACGAAGCCCAGATGTGCCGGTGACTGGCTTTCGGTTCTCGACGCAAAGCAGTCAAACGCACTCAAACGCAAGTGTCTGAACCGGCCTTTAGGATTGCTTCGTCGCGGCTGAGTCCATACTCAATCGCGCTCGGTGTTCCGTCTCGAGCTCACCGTGGAGCACTTCCGCGAGATCTCGTCTTCCACCTTTTTTTCCGAGTTACCACACTCCTCCAGCTTTAATTGTCTCGGTGCCAACGGGAGCTCCTGCATCCGGTAGGCTCGATAGCACGCAAAATCTGCCTGGGGTACACCGCATCCGTTGAGTATAACGATTTGAGTGTTAAGTCGGCGGCGTGCCTGCGCCTCCAGCCGAACCTGACTGTACCACTGGAAGTGGGGCTCTTCCTGTTGAGCTCTGTAAGTCTGCAGCTCTTTGCTGTCAAAAATCCAGGAGTGACATTTGGGTATAAGAGCATCTATGGTGGTGGGTACGTTGTTTCACGACTTGGTAACTGAGCGTCTAGTCGCAAAAGGTGGTCCAAATGAATAAAGGCTATACGTTCCCGTACCTCCACTAGATACCACAGTGGTCCTCATCGGGAAGCAATGACTCCAGGAGACCAAGAGTGCTGGATCCCAAATACATCTCGCACGAGGACCCTATCTCTTATATCAAAACCACGAAGTGCTCGTCATGGATTGTAGTGTGCCAACTGTTGCTGACGTTGGTGCATCATCACAGTCCGCTTTACATTTGGTTCGATTAGATCCAGGCGAGTGCGAAGCGGCCGCTTGAGGAACAGTTCATCCGTTGTTCGTTTTTTATTGTATGAGTGTTGCCATAATTCAGAATAAACCTGGTCAGCCTAGGTTCTCTGCTTCTGTTTGTGTGTTTCCAGCAGGGGCGTCCTTCTTTCAAGCTTGCTTAAATGTCTGCACCGCTCGCTCATCCGCGCCATATGAAGCCGGATAATCTTGTATTCTACTCTTTTCTCCGAGTTACAACACAGCACTTGGGAATTCTCACTTTAAATGGTTCGAAATCTACACCTGGAAACTGGTGTTCATGACTATAAGGCACTCAACCAAATCACCATTCGCGACGGATATCTGGTACCTCATATTCGCTACAGCAATTCTTGACGAAGCGTTAATAATTTCTTCCGTGGATCTTGCTCCTAAATTTCTTAAAATTACAATGTCTCCTGAGTATATACTCCTGAGTACATAGACTCAAGGGTGAACGAAAGATGTGAGGCTCAAAGTGAACAATAAACTAAGAGCGCAACCGATGAGAACAACTGGAATCAAACGAGGAAGAAATCACTCACCAAACAGCAAGCGTATCGTGGTTACCGGAAAACACCTTGTTCACATCGCAACGCATACCTTTTCTTAAAATCGATGTTTTGAACTCGTTATTCTCAAGTTGTTTATCTTTGTTTCACCTAAAAAAATAGAAAGCATTATATTGCTGAGTTAACAGTCGTTGTAACAAGAACATACTGCGCGTGCCTGCTTCGACTTTGCGACAGCAATCGCAATAAACGTAAGCTAAACTGCATTTTTGGATCTTGTCCGGCATGGGCACCTTGAATGTCATTTGAGGTTCTCGTCTTACAGGGGTATTACTGTTTTTCCCGCAACGTGAACACGCCTGGTTTTGATTTTATGAGCATTAGAAAGAAGGTTATGTTTTCTGACAGAACCAAGAGCACAGCTGAATATATCACTGACACTATTTAATACATTTTTTGTTTTATAAAAAAAGAAGAGTCAAAGTATGGAGATGAATGAACAGCACGATTGAATGGTATTCAAAGTTAGGAAGCCATCAAAAGAAAACGTTCGATGGCACCGGAGTCCAAACTCCCGGCTCCCTGGTCACAAGGGAGGTATGCTAATTAGTCCACACCTCATGCATGCATGCATCCAGGGAAATACACGTGTAGGGAGAGACACCTGGAGGGCCATGGGAGCAGAACCAGCACGTTTCACATGCCAGAAATGGCGTACCTGGCTCCACGCGGCCGCGTATGCATCCAAAATACCTCTGAATGGATAGATTTCGCTCCGTGGCAGTCGCATGACAGATAGAAAGCACCACAAGAGAAAGTGAATTGGTGAAGTGCAATAAATAAATAAATTACAATGGAGTGTAGTTAAACAGTCGGGCTAGACTGAAAAGGCACGCACGGTTACGGTCTTCAAAGGGGGTAGTTTCTCCATTTCACCGCAGCCCAGTGGAGTCGCTGCAATTACGCCCCTTTCAGAGCCGTGTATACAGAGAGTTAGATCAATGAGAGGCGCGGGCAGAGCCAGGGCGTGTACCACACGCAGAAAGTGGGCTTGACAAGCACTCTTGGCCAAGCAGAAGCCTAAAAGAATCCCCTAGCGGTAGTATCGAGAAACTGTTTTAATCAAAGGTATATGTTGGTATATGGTTTTAATAAGCGCGTAAGAGTGAAGTGTAGTAGCCCTTCATGGTTAAAAATAAGATACACGTGATGTTTTGATCATGATCATGAAGAAAGATGTTACAAACGAATGCGCCGCTTGAACTCTGTTTTGCTCGGACAGAGTGTGAATGCTCGGACGGCAGATTCTCGGCCCTCGGAGCTTGGCGTGCGGATTATATCGATCGTTTAGCTAGTCGCACTCTTCCACCATGATTTTGGATGACCATGATTGAATAATCACGTGCACCATATTTTCAGTCACCGAGAGATAGTTCGACGCACTTATCAAGTTTGTTTCTCGCCACCACCGACAGAGTAATATTTCCGGCTTCTGGTTGGCCACATTCGAATTTGTGAAGACGCCCTGGAGCACGCCCAGCCCGCTTTCGGCCAATGGTGCCTCCTCATTTACCTCCTATACTTCCCAACGAATGGCAAAACTCTCTACGTATACGGCTCCGGTCCCTGCTACAGCGCTTAAACTAATTCTAAAGACACACTTCAAACTTACAGTGTTGGCCTCCGCACAGCGGAGTCAAATTAGAGGAATGTCTTGTCTAGTCTGATCTACAGGCCTTGGGACCGCATGCCTAAATTGGGTTAAACAGAACACCCGTTACAGCGAAGCTGTTTGTGGCTAGGGTTCCGTGGATTTTTCGTGTGCGTAACCAAAAAATTTTATGCTCGTACCGCCGCACTCGCCGCATGCGCACGCCTTCTCCGTATAAAAGATTCGAAGTAAATGACCAAAATAAAGAGTTGACGAACGCGCGTGCAAGATGCCATTTGTTTTAGGCTTTTGCTTTACAACAGTTACTTCTGCAAACACCGGCACGTTCGGTGCGTGGAACACCAATCCCTGCATTCCGCGTGATGCTTGGGTAATTTAGCAATAGGTATATTGCCGCGAGCGCAGCTGAACAAGCAGGCAGCGCGCTCGTGGCCTAACGGTTATCGCGCGTGCCTTTCGCGCAGAAAGCCAGGGTTCGGTTCCTGGCCGCTGGGACGCATTTTTCTGGACTCTCACGTAAATGTTCCGGTAAATTCGAGAACCGTGTTGCTTGCTCGAGGACAGAATGTTCTACGCGCAGAACCTTCTACGCCGATTCTTCCAGAGCCCCACGCGTGTACATAAGGGGCTCCGCGTGGCGCGCCGCAGTCAGTTTCGCCCCAGCGTTCGAATCTGCTGCTACGCCGACTTCGGCGCCCGCGACGCTGTACCCGTTTATTTTTGGCACAAGTTCGCCACATTAAACATTTATTTCTTTCTGTTTATTTATTGTTCTTTTGGTCACCACCCGTGACAATATTTCATTTCTATTCTTTCGTGGTAATAAAGAGGCAGCGTATCGTCGGGACTCCCGAACAGCAACGCGCCCACGAAGACCAACGGCGGGAATGGCACCGAAAATGTCAGCGGCGGCGGCAAGCGGCTGACACAACCGATGAAAATCGTGCACAAAAACGCCAAGCGCATGAGGCAAACCAAAAAGACGACAAACGTCGCAAGCCGAAAAGAGCAAAAAAAAAAAACTGTTTCGAGTATTTGTTGTGTGCTAAACGGCTTGTCTGGTCAACCAACTTCACAGAGTGGAATGTTTGATGATTTTGGTTCCGTCTTTGCGAATAACAGTTTTCAATAAACAAGTAGGGGTGTGCGAATATTCGAAACTTCGAATACAAATCGAATGTTTTCCTTATTCGAAACCTATTCGATTCGAATATTGCATATTCGGAAGTTCCCAAAATATTCGGCTTTTGCCGAATATTCGGGTAAGACGGCGAACATTCGCACAAACTACGAGTATTCGAGCAAGTAACGAATAATCTGCTGGTTACGCATTCCCCTATGAACATGTTTATTCACTGAGAAAGATGTATGATCCGTGCGTTATTGGTCTGCTCCGTTTCTATCTGTCCGATGGCAGCAAGACAGGATCAATTTCGGTTTCTTTTTCACCAAGCCCATTATTGTGTGGCGCTTATATAGAAATATGTGATGCAATTGCACGTTCTATAACTTGATGCAATAAAATAAACCTCGAGAGTGAAATATAAATATAAAATATATCTCGAGAGTGTAATCTAATATGAATGTTTGAAAATAAAAAAAAAGAAGAAAAAAACTAGGGGCGAGCAGAACATTGCATCGCCATCGACAACAACTCCTGCCACCAGTGCCTGCCACTCCCGCTCAGTCAAAATTAGAGATATCCCGAACCTGCCCAGTTTCGAGTTCGACTAAGTTCGACTTTTTCGACCTTTCAATGTGATGTTCGACAAAGGTTCAACTGAAGTTCTACTTTTGTGCGCATGTGTTAATATTACAAAAAAAGAAATACTAATTGACTCAACTGGCGGAGCAAAAGTGCACTATTTGTTGGGTTTATTGGCATCAGAGGTTCACATTAATAAATAATGAAAGCGTTAAAAGCGCATATTTTTGCTTTTATATGGAGTAAACATTGGTTACCATTTTATAAAAATAAAATAAACTACTTTCTATATTATTTGCTTCCCAAAATTCGAAATATTCGTGAAGGCGCCGGGCACACTGTCCATAAGTCAAACTTCTGTTCGAGGCGGGAACGGGAGTTTTGAGGACGAGGACGTATAGGGCTAAATTTCAGGAGATAGACACATTATGTGCTGCCTGCCTTAATGAGAGTGAGACACTTGAGCACTTGGTATTAAAGTGCACAGGGCTTCGTCCTGCCCTCCCTGAAGGGGTAACAGATCTGGCCGGGGGCCTGGGGTTTGCTGGCGACGATGGAGGGACGAAGGAGAAGAGGATTACAGTCATAAAGAGGCGATTAGAAGATAGGTGGAAATTATCTAGGGAAAATTGAATGATGCAGAACTAACTAGCACAACTGGGGACAGGCGGGACCGAGAAAAATTGGGACTCCCGCCCGCGTGGCTCCGTGTCACGATTGTGAACCGGAGGAGGAAAGAGAAGAAGACGAGAAGGAGACCGAGGCGTGGTGTGGGAAAAAGGAAAAAAGAAGAGGTGTGGAACGAGCATCGAGAGGAACGAGACAGCACTGGTCCGGTGAACAGCACGGCGACTTCGGCTTCGCTCCGGAGGAAGCCCACCCGAGGCCCGCTCCCTGGAGTCAACAGTTAAAGGGGCACTGACACACCAAAATCATATTTTTTTTTTTATTATCCGAAACGATTGAAAACGATGTCGGGACATTACCCTCAAAATTTTAAACTTTAAAATTCAGTATTTGTGAATTAAAAAAACAATTTCCAAATGCCGAATTTGAAGTTCCCGCGCGATCCGCGCCAGTGCAGTGTATCAAATTTTGCGGTCTCCTGCGACTCGACTTTCTTTTGGACCTCCGCCGTTGCTACGGCGACCAGAAGCGAGGAGGAGGCGCCGGCGGGAAACAACCGGTTTTTCTCCGACTCGCCCACGGTGTACCGTGGACTCGCCAACGAGCGCCGGCATGTTTTCCGAGGGAGGGTACAAATCTAGGAAGCAACATCACACCGAACTCTGATTTTTGGTATTTCAAAAAGAGGAGCCGTAGTGCGTTCGCAATTGCGTTAAAAAACATGTTTTACGATTGCCGTTATTTAATGTTATAGAAATGTAACCTACAAAGCTTCTAAATTTCCTGATTTTTGACGTCACCGATCAAAAGAAGCGAGGAGGTGAGCGCGGGAAATACAAACGCAAAAACTAAAAAGGCGCGCGCGCGCCCGGGAAATTTTTTTTTCGCGATGCGGTTTTTTTGCGTGTTTATGACTACAAGTTGCATCGTTTTAGACAATAAAAAAAAAAAAATTACACCATCTTCCCGAGGGGAACCATGGGGTGATGCGGAGCATCGTGTTGGTTCCGAGGAAAGAGTCAGTTGCGTGCTGACGTCGAGAGATGGCGCCACCGACTGCCCTAGCGTTACCCCCTACGCGAGCCTTCGTCGCGGCTCGCGGCAGAGAAAGTTGGAACGCTCGCCGCTCGCCGTTTATTTTATTTTTTTCACACTTGAAGGAGAGGAGACAAGAGGAGGAGAGTTGCGCGTGCGCGCGCGGTGTGAGGAGAAGCCAACGTACGCGCAGTGCACGCAGCTGGTAGAGAGAGAGAGCGAAGAGAGTAACGCGCAGCTGTTGGAGAGAGGGAAGGAGGAGAGTTGCGCGTGCGTAGTTCGAGTGCCGACTACATCGCGGACGCGGGACATAGACCCGAGCAAGAGATGCTCCGCATCTAAAATACGACCTTTGGGTTGTCAGTGCCCCTTTAACCAACGGGGCGACTTCGGCTACGCTCCGGAGGAAGCCCACCCGAGGCCCGCTCGCGGGAATCTACCGTGATCAACCAACGAGGCGTCCTTCGTCAGAGCGGCACTATGATGTTCTTCCCCAAGGAAAGAGACCTAGGAGCGCACCAGAGCGGGGACACTTCAAGGTCGTGAGTGCTCGGGGTGGAGACTTGGGTCTAGGGGACTAAGATAATACTGTACCGTACGGTTTCTTATGCCTTTCGCTTTGTTTATTTTTGTAAATACATGTACATACGGTGAGATTTTGTAACCTGTTCGTCCTGGTCCTCTGATTTTGGGGTCCGTCTCGGTTGAACGTGACAAATTGGCGAGCCTGCCAGGATTCTTTTTTTTTTTCATCAAATTTTTGCTTGAATCACATCGACCGGGACACCTAGGGATCTGTGAAACCGGACGTAACAGTATGGAAAACGAAAGATTGATCGCGGCCGGGGAAAAGTTAGGTTATGTAGGGGAAGAATTGAAGAAATGGGTTGAGGATGAAAAGGCTAGTGCTCGAGAAGAAAGGGCAAGGACAAGACAGGAACGGGAGTTGAGGGAGCACTGTTGGAAAAAGAACGAGAGGTTCTACAACTTAGACTAGCGGTACAGGAAGGAGTGGCGTCTGGTCGCGAAAGGATCCGAGGCGATGGGGAAGGTGCGACGCCAGGACACGGACACCAATTTTGTCCTCACAAGTTGATTCCCCAATTTAATGAAGACCGAGATAATTTAGATGCGTATCTACAGCGTTTCGAACGCACCGCGACGGGTCTTGACTGGCCCCAGCAAAAGTGGGCCACGACGTTGAGTCTTTGCTTGTCCGGGGAAGCACTGACGGTAGTTGGCCGCCTGTCCCCAACAGACGCGCTAGATTACGCGAAAGTCAAGCTTGCACTCATGCAAAGATTCAGGTACACTAAAGAAAGCTACAGGGAAAGGTTTCGCGAAGCTAAACCGGAAAACGGAGAAACGAGGAGGCAGTTCGCCGCCCGGCTTGCAGGGTATTTCGACAGGTGGATCGAGATCGCTGGAGTGGAGCGGACATTCGAGGCCCTCCGAGACAGCGTATTAGTGGAGCAGTTTTTACTCACTTGCTCTAGCCGTTTGTCGGTATTTCTACGTGAACGAGGCTGCAAAACCTTAGATGAGGTAACATCCAAAGCGGATCTATATCTAGAGGCCCAGTTGCAAACAGGGGCAAGCAGGGCGAAGATGGAGGACTGCACTGAGAAGTCGAGTGCTGGAGAGACAGACAAAGCGACGAGCGGTGCAAGCAGAAAAACCATCCGATGCTTCCTCTGTAATAAGGTCGGCCACAAGGCAGAAAATTGCAAGAACCGCCCGCCTACGTTCAAAAAGCTGACGTGCTGGAACTGTGGAAGACCCGGACATCGAGCCGAGAATTGTGGGACGAGACAAAACGATCGACCTCAAGCGTCCTGCGTATTAGCTGAGCAAAGCGACGGCAGTACTGCCGAGTTTGATGAAGCCTATGTCACGCTTCGGAACGGCGCCAAGATCCCAGTGATCAACGCGGCCGTAGGACGAGCTCCAAAGTTTCTGGCGGAAAACATGCCGGTAGTGGAGGGACGGCTAGGTGACCGCAAAATAACGGTTTTGAGGGACACCGGTTCTAATACGGTCGTTGTACGAAAGGACATGGTTCACCCTGAGGAATTTACCGGAGAAGTCAAATCCAGTCTATTATTTGGGATAGG
>JABSTQ010005845.1:0-19688 GCA_013358835.2 Ixodes persulcatus
ACTTTGGTGCTTAACATTGACAAAAACAAAAATCTTATCATGTCTCATAAATGCGGTATATTATCTTACTGTATGTCTTAAATCAGCTACCATCCCACGAGTCACCGAGGTTCGCGACCTCGGAAACTATTTTGACACAAGACTTTACTTTTCTTATCATGTTTCAAAGATTGTTGTCTCTTTTGTCCGAATGATGGGTTTGCTATACCGCTTACCATGCGACTAAGAATCATTTATGCCTTGTCCGACTGTTCTTATGTCTGGAAGGTGTAAAACTTGAGTTTGGTAGTGTCGCATGGAATTCACTGACTGCCACTGATGCGTCACGGCTAGGAAATATGTAGAAACGTTTTATTCGTCTTGTCTATGATAAGTATTTTGGTAGAAGGTTCTATTATGACTACGACGACATTCTTAAGAGGCTAGAATTACATAATTTATTGAAGCGAACACTCTCTCGTGATATTTTATTTTTACATAACGTAATTAACGGTCCCATCGACGCTGATGTTTTAGGCTCAGTGAATTTGCATGCTCCTGCTTGATCTCGTAGACATTGTTCCTTGTTTTACGGTCACTTTCAAGAAACATTGTCGCCATTAACCCGCATGCAAGTCTCTTTGAACAATGTTGACTCGCCAACTTTGGACGTTTTCAGTGATTGTACCACGTTCAAACGCAATCTTGACTATGCACTGTACCATGTATAGGACAGGTGTCTCCATGAGATACTGCTGAATCTCTTTTCTTTTATCCAATCGTGGACATTTGTGCCACCATACCAAACCTCACGGTTGTTCCGGGGCACTGGGGAAATAAACTATTATTATTATTATTATTATTATTATTATTATTATTATTATTTTATTATTATTATTATTATATATATTATTATTATTATAGATAGAAGAATAGAAGAAGAAGAAGTCACAGTGTTCGGACATTTACTTCCTTCGTGCTGAGATTTTATCTCACTTTTAATGCTTAAATTAAGGGGTGGTCTTCGCCGAGTTCGTTCCATCTGCTCAAGGTAAAGAGGTCATCTGGGCTGATCGCTCGATCATCTATTTCGGCATCAGATTTCATCTCTGCGAGCCTTGCTTCCCCGAGCGACGAAGACTGGTGACCACCCCATACTGGCACTCCATACTTCTCTGACGACCCTCCCTTTCCACGATTTACGTCCGCCACCACTGCTCCGGTTTTTGCTGCTGCGTCTTCTGACCAACACAGTAAGCCCGACAGCCGCCTTCCCCAACAAGACCTTTACCCGGGCCTTCCGGCTAACGCAGTGAGCCCAACATCTGCCCACCGCAACAAACCCGTTTACCCAGATTACTTTGGGACACACCGGTCTCGATGGGTCTTGGAGGTTGGTCGCGTGTTCAGCTTTAACTGTGTTTCACTTTTGCGGGTGAGCCTGGAACTGTTTATTTTTCTCGCAATCTGTTTGGTTCTTCTTTATCATTTATACCCTCAACTTCTTCTTCGCCGTGAATTGCGCACCATGCCTACACCGGAGCCCTGTGCTGTCTGCTCTGGCTCTCTGCCAACTGACGGTCGTTTTATGAAATGTGTTGACTGTTCGAAAGCGTACCACTTGGGAAAGAAGTGCTCGGGTGTGTCTGATGGTACATTCAAAGGGATGAGCGCTTCTAAACTAGAGAAATGGCGCTGTCTCGCCTGTCGTGGAGGGCTGCCCAGGTCCGACACTGAAGTCGAGCTTTCACCCTCTCAAGACGACCCCAGTTCTTTCGTGTCGCAACTCTCGAGTGTCAATCAAAAACTCGATCTTCTTCTTTCGTGGAAAGATACCGTCGGTGCTCTGCACGAACTACATCCAAAGATAGATGCGCTATTAACGCTGAAGCAGACAGTGGACTCCATGCGAGTTACCATCAATGAAATGCAAACATCTATGAATTTTTACTCCACTCAGTACGACTCGCTAGTGTTGACAACGAAGTCTCAAGACAAAACTATCAAAGATCTTCAAAGTGAAACGAGCGCTTTGCGCTCTATTGTAGCCGAGCAGACAAACGAGATCCGTCAGCTCAGAACAAACCACAATGATTCAGATCAAACAAACCGCCTCTCTAACTTAGAGATTCACGGTATACCAGTTTCGTCTCAAGAAAACATCGTGAATACCATGACAAACCTGGCAGATCAACTTGGTGTGGAGGGTTTTGAACCCGCGCATGTCGTGGTAGCACATCGCTTGCCGGCTAAACCGGGAACAGTCCCTCCCATCCTGATCCGGTTCTCTACAGTCTCTCAAAAAGAACGTTGGATGGCTTGTCGTGGACGCCTCGGCTCCATACGTCAAGATGAATCTCATCCTAGGATATACTTTAATGATAACCTAACCGAAGCCAACAGGAAGCTGTTTTGGTTGGCTCGAACAAGAGGCAAAGAAAAGGGCTACAAATTTGTATGGGTGCGCCACGGAAAAATTTTCGCAAAGCAAAACCAGAATTCTCCACTCCTTCGCATCCTCAACACTGATGCATTGGAACAATTGGCTTAGGCGTCTAAAAAGAGTATTGTTAGATAAAAATCTAAAATTATGTCTAGGAACAGTTTTTTTCAGATAAAAAACCTAGACTCATGTAACGAAATATTTAAGACAAGGGCAGGCAGTATTTTTACTTTGTTTCATGTCAATATACGAAGCATTCGAAAGCACTGGTGTGAATTTCAGTTAGCCATTGACTCTGTGCGTTTTATTGCCGATGTGTTTGTTTTGACTGAAATTAATATTCATGATGAGGATGTAGGTCAATTTTCGTTGCCGGGGTTTAATAGCACGTTCTATACTCGTGACAAGAAGCGCGGCGGTGGTATCGCGGTATTTTTGAAGGACGATTTGTTTTTCTCGGAGGTTAAGTTTTCAATCCGGTCATGTGAGACCATTTCACTGCGTATTCTTACTTCTGTCTATAATATATACCTGCTAGCCTGCTATAGGCCACCCTCTGGAAACGTATCTGAATTCCTCTCTGACCTGCGAGACTGTTTGCAAACTTTGCCTACTAATGCGTCCCTCTGTCTTGTAGGGGATTTCAACATTGATCTATTGAAGCCTTCGAGAGCACTGGTTTGCGAGTATCTAACTCTTCTGGCAGATCACGGCGTAGAGCCTGCGATTCAGGCCCCCACAAGGGAAGAACTCCTCGGAGACAAAATCGTAATATCATCTATTGATCATATCAATTTAAGATCTTCAACATCAACAACAAAGGCAGCGGTCATTTCATACAAATTATCGGACCACTATTTTATAGGATGTCAGTTGGAGTTCCCAGGAGATGCGTTGGTGACAGGTATCAGCAATAAGCACCACGTTGAGATTGTTGATCGCCATAGTCTCGATAACTGTATTTCTACTTATGACTGGCTTACATTTCAACATTCCGTGTCACGCTCTGACATTTATGTCACTTTTGTGCAACTGTTTAGACAGTTTACTGAAGCGTCAAAAAAGATTATTGTAGTAAAACAAAGAAAAGACAACATACGCTGGCTAAATAAAGACATATTGTCGGTTATAAAACTCAAAGAAATAGCCTGGAAGCGATGCCGCCGGTCTCCGCATAATTCCATCCTTAAAGCAGAATTCAGAACTATCCGGAACAAAGTCAGCGCGTTAATTCGCTCAGCTAAGCGGCTGTACTTTCAAAAGCAGTTTTCTGATTCTAGACGCAACTCGGCTAAAACGTGGTCGTTAATCAACGAGTTACGTGGTGTTACATATCCTCACATTCAAAATTTTGACGGTGCCTTTGGGCTTAATTCACTGGCTACGGCAACTACCTTCAACAATTTTTTTGCCTCCTTCTCGGGCAGGGCCCGGCCATCGGCCACAGCGGCCTTTTCTAGTCCCTCCCTGAACTCAGCTTCCGCGTTTCTCCCTGAAATGACATCGCAGGACCTCGAGTCAATAATTTTGGGGCTCAAGCCAAATAAATTACCGGGTTATGATGGAATATGTCTTAGCGATCTCCGTAGAAATTTCAGGTACTTAAAAGATACTCTTCTACTTATGCTCAACACAATGATCGAGACAGGTTCCATTCCCATCGAATTGAAAACGGCTATTGTTAAACCTCTTTTTAAAGGAGGTCAGCGTGGCCAGGTTGAAAACTATCGGCCAATTTCGATTCTACCATGTATTGCTAAAATATTGGAAAAATTTATTTACATCACTATGTCTTCTTTTGTAGAGAAGTGCAACATAATATCTCCCAACCAATACGGTTTCGTGCCTGGTCGTGGGACTCAACCCCTTCTCGAAGCGCTATCTGATGAGATAAATTTGGGTTTTGAGAACAACCTGTTTATTTGTGCTTGCTTTCTGGATGTAAAAAAGGCGTTCGACACAGTGAGTCACTCTATGTTATTGCAAAAACTTTCAACTGTTGGTTTCAGGGGTCCATTTTTGACCTTACTGACTAATTTCCTGCAAGATCGTTCCCAGCTGGTTTCAATCAAAGGCATACACAGCGTCAAAGTCTCTTTAAAATCTGGTGTCCCACAGGGCTCAGTACTTTCGCCTTTACTCTTCAATATCTATGTAAATGATATGTCTACCTCTGTTTCGAATTGCTCCCTTTATCAATACGCGGACGACACTCTTTTGTTAACAAGTCATCTAACTTATTCAAGGGCTATGGAAATGCTCCAGGAATGTTCTTTAGGACTAATGAACTGGTTCGCCCATAATCTTATCGATATCAATGTCTCAAAAACTAAGTTAGTATGTTTTCACAATCCCCTTAAGTTAGTTGACCTAAATACTCATCTTTTCCTCCACACGTCGCACTGTGTCAACTGCCAGTGCACTCCCATCGCTTTCTCAGACACTGTGAAGTATTTAGGAATTATTTTTGATTCTGATCTTTCTTGGAATTCACACCTCACAAGACTGTGTTCTAAGTTAAGGAGCGTTTCTTGCTTAATGTACCACATCAAGGCTTTTCTACCACTTAATCTCAGGAAACTCATAGTTCACTCGTTAGCATATGGTTCCCTCCGCTACGGAATCACCATTTTTGGAAATTGCTCTGGATTATGGCAGGCAAAAATTAATAATATTCTAAAAGGAATGCTGCGTAATGTTTACTACAGGCCTACCACTTCCTCTCAGGATATGTTTCAAATATTATCTATGCCCAACTTTCATTCTCTGTTTGTGGAAACGGTAGTCCTTGGTCACTACTGGAATACTGACTTCAAGACACCTCATCCGAATATCCGGCAACTGCGAACGGTTCCACGATTTGTCATCACCAAATGTTACACTCGTTATGGCAAGAACTTGCGGTCATTCTACGTTCCTCGGATCTTTAATTCCTTACCTTCTAACTTCCCTGACTTCACTTCCAGAAAAAAGCTTAGAAAATCGCTTCGCCTTCTCCTGTCTCCCGATGAGTCGATCTAAAAATGTATAACATTTTTGTGTGTGTGTTTTTTGTGTTTAGTATTTTTTTTTCTCATACGCCCTTATTTGATTTCATTTGACAGTTTTCTTTTGTCGCCTCTAATAATGTCACTAGGTATGTGTCTTCTGAATGGTGCATTTCGCGTATAATGCAAAGGTGATTGATTAAAATAATGCTTTTATTTGTGGTTATTATTAATGACACAAATAGGGTGCCATCCTCAATGTGGTGTATTTGTGATATAACTCAATTTTACTTGTGTCAAATTCTGTGTCATATTTGTTCTGTTTTGTTTTCATGACTCATTTTGTGACTGTTCTCATGCACTGAGAATCTCAATCTTCACCTGGACGTACCCTGCATCGTGCAACTCTTCAAGGAACGATTCTGTGATTTTTTTAGTGACATAACCTGACTTTTTTTATTTTTATTGAATTTTATATTCTTTCGTGATTTGGAAGCCTAAGCTTCAACTGGAACTATTGCTAATTCTGGATAAGTTCACAATTTTTCATGTTTTTCCTTTTCCTTCTTCTTTTGTGATAATAATTTTGATATCTTTGCAACCTCGGTTTAGTCACACAAGCCCTTGAAGGCTTTGACGAACCTGCGTTGTTTTGTGGATATGCTCCTCCATCACAAATAAATTATGAATTATGAATTATGAATTATTATTATTATTATTATTATTATTATTATTATTATTATTATTATTATTATTATTAAGCCGCCAAGGTGCATTTAATTTCGCGGGTGAGCCTGGAATTTGTTTTCTACATTGGATTGTACTTTGTAATCGTATTTGCGTTGAACCGTCTCGCGCCACTTCTTTATCGTCGTTGTTTTGTGGTCATGGCCAATCCTGCAATGTGTGGTGCTTGTTCCGATCCTATGACAACCGACGGCAGATACATGAAGTGCTGTGACTGTTCTAGCCACTATCATTTAGGTAAAAAGTGCTCTGGCATTGCCGACGGCACCTTTAAAGGTATGAGCGCAGCCAAACTTGACAAGTGGCGATGCCTCGCATGCCGTGAAGGACAAGCAAAATCCAACTTAAGCACCAACTCCCCGTCCTCGCAAGGGGAGCCACCTGGTTTCTTGGAGCAGCTATCGACGGTGCACCAGAAACTTGATCTCCTACTTTCTCTCAAAGACGCCGTGGATAATCTTCAAGAAATGCACCCAAAAATCGATGCCTTGTTATCATTGAAGCTCACGATCGATACAATGCGCAACACCATTAATGAGATGCAAGGATCCCTGAATTTTGTTTCTTCTCAGTATGATTCGCTGGTGAATTCAACGCAAGCCCACGACAAAGCTGTCAAAGAGCTGCAGACAGAAACCAAGGCCTTGAGGTCATTAATATCGGACCAGGCGCTTGAAATACAGCAACTGAGAGCGGTTCAGAACGACGCCGATCAATCTAATCGTATGTCCAACCTTGAAATACAGGGCATTCCCTTTCAACCAAATGAGAATCTTGGAGGCATTCTCACTAACCTTGCAGGACAGTTGAGCATTGAAGGCTTTCAGCCAGCGCATGTCGAGGAAGTACATCGCCTGCCTGCTAGACGTGATGCCGTGCCCCCCATACTGGTTCGTTTTTCATCGTCTCCACTAAAAGAACGCTGGATGATGAGTCGTGGCCGCTTGAGTTCTCTTCCTTGCGGAGACTCACAGCCTCGAATCTATTTCAATGACAATCTTACCGACTACAACAAAAAACTCTTCTGGATGGCGAGAACCAGAGGAAAGGAAAAGGTCTATAAGTTTGTATGGGTTCGACATGGACACATTTTTGCCAAAAAATGCGAAGGATCAACTTTGCTTCGCATTATGAATGTTGTTGATTTGGAGCAAATAGTGTAGACCTTAATGGCTCAGTTTTCTCAGTTTAAGGACTTCAAGTCTTGCTCCGAACACTTTGATGCGAACCCAGGGACATCTTTTACCTTATTCCATGTCAATATAAGGAGCTTGCGCAAGCACTGGGATGAGTTTAGATTAATCGTAGATAGCGTGCTTCCGATAGCTGACGTGCTCATTCTCACAGAAATTAATATCCATAGAGACGACGTTGGACAGCTCGTTTACCCGGATTCAACAATTTCTTTTATACTCGCGATAAAAAGCGCGGTGGTGGTATTGCTGTTTTTCTGAAATCCACATTGTTTTATTCAGAAATTTCTGTTTCATTCGTTTCGTGTGAGTCATTGGCGTTACGTGTCTTTACTTCTACATATGAACTCTACCTACTGGCAATCTATAGACCCCCTTCGAATAGTATCCCTGACTTTCTCTCCAACCTTCGCTGCTGTATACAGTCGTTGCCACTCACTGCACCTCTTTGTCTTACAGGAGACATTAACATTGACCTCTCAAAGCCTTCCAAAGCTATAGTTTGTGAATACCTCACTCTATTGGCCGACTGCGGAATAGAAGCATCTATTCATGCCCCGACAAGAGAAGAATATCTAAACACAAGACTTGTCAGCTCGTCCATTGATCACATTAACCTAAGGGCACCTTTCTCAAAAATCAAATCAGCCATTATAACCCAGAAACTATCAGACCACTACTTTATAGCATGTCAGTTGGAATTTCCTGGTGAAGTGGGTGCTGTGCCCAATACTCAAATCCGCGAGATTGAAATAGTTGACCGTCAGAGATTTGACAAGCATGTTTCCGATTATGACTGGGTAACATTCCAACGGTCTGTATGTCTTTCAGAAATCTATTCTTCTTTTGCTGAACTCTTCCAGAAGTTTGCTAAGGCATCAAAAAAAGTAATTTTTTTTAAAGCAGAGGAACTCCAATTTACGCTGGCTTAACAATGACATATTAGCTGCAATTAAACTAAACAAATTGCTTGGAAACGCTGCCGCCACTCACCACACAACCAAAGCCTGCATGTAGAATTCAGATCTATCCGCAATAGAGTTAGCGCACTCATTCGCTCTGGTAAACGGGCTTATTTTCAAAAGCAGTTTTTTTAATCTCGGAGCAACGCTGTTAAAACTTGGTCATTGATCAACGAATTGCGCGGTGTCTCCCCGCGCGTGCAAGGAAGCATTTTAAAAGACACCTTTGGTATTAACTCACTTGCTGCTGCCAATCGTTTTAACGATTTCTTTGCTTCTTTTTCCGGAACAGCCAAAAAAGCTCAATGTGTTCATCTATTCCTAACTCGAACTCTGCTTCCGCTTTTCTTCCTTACATGACAGCAAGCGACTTAGAATCTATAATACTGAGCCTCAAATTCAACAAATCCCCTGGAATAGATAAAATACGCCTTAGTGATCTTCGAAGAAATTTCACTTACATTAAAGATACACTCCTTTTACTTTTCAACAATATAATCGAGACTGGTATCATACCTCGTGCATTAAAAACTGCTGTTGTCAAACCCCTATTTAAGGGAGGTCAGAGAAGTAAGGTAGAAAACTATCGCCCAATATCTATTTTGCCATGTCTGGCACAAATATTAGAAAAATATATTTATATGACGATGGCATCCTTTATTGATAAATATCAAATCATGTCTCCGAGTCAGTATGGCTTTATAGCTGGCCGAGGAACACAACCTCTCTTGGACACGTTTTCTGATGACTTAAATTATGGCTTTGAGAATAACTTGTACACTTGCGCATGCTTCCTTGACGTGTCAAAAGCGTTTGATACTGTTAATCACTCTATACTACTTAGCAAACTTTCAGCCATAGGATTCCGTGGACCTTTCTTGTCACTTTTAGAAAATTTTCTGCTTGGGCGCACACAGTTGGTTTCGGTGAACAATGTGCAAAGTTCCACAGTTAGTTTAAAAGCTGGCGTTCCGCAAGGGTCCGTTCTTTCTCCACTATTGTTTAACATCTATGTCAACGACTTACATAGCGTGGTTTCAAACTGCATTATTTACCAATATGCAGATGACACCCTTTTATTAACACGTAATACTTCCTACCCAGAAGCGCTTCAGATGCTCCAACAATCCTCCAACGAAGTCATGGACTGGTTTTCTCGTAACTTGATCTCTATAAATGTGTCAAAAACAAAACTCGTCTGCTTTCGCAATCCCTTGAAAGTAGTGTCCTTAAATATTCCTTTTTTGCTACACACATCAAACTGTAGCTCGTGTCACTGTGCTGAAGTGCCGTATTCCGACTCTGTAAAATACCTTGGTATACACTTCGACTCCGACCTTTCGTGGAATTCTCATCTAACGAAAATATGTTCGAAGTTGAGAAGCGTTTCTTGTCTGCTTTATAACATCAAAACTTTCATGCCCCTCGGCTTACGCAAACGCGTTGCTTATTCGTTAGCCTATAGTCACCTGCGCTATGGTATAACTGTTTTCGGTTCATGCTCGAATTTATGGCAAACGAAAATAGACAATATCTTAAAGGGGATTTTGAAAAAACGTGTGGTATAACCTCAATTGTTCTCATTTAGACCTTTTTGGGACATTGTCAATGCTGAACTTTAGATCTCTTTTTTTAGAAACAGTTGTGATAACTCACTACTGGTCTGACGACTTTAAATCTCCTCGTCCCGTCTCACGTCAACTACGGAACGTTTCCAAATATCTCGTTCCGAAATGCTACACACGGTATGGCAAAATTATGCGTTCATTTTACGTTCCACACATTTTTAATCATTTACCAGCAGATCTCTGGGACCTTAAGTCAAAGAAAAAACTAAAAAAGCGCCTCCGCAATATGCACATACTAAAAGAAAAAGTATAACTGTCCTTTTTTTCACATTTCTGTGGTGTATGTTTGTGCCACTTCAATAGACTCATCACCTGGAAGTTCTGCCCCTCATATTTTTGTGTCGATCTTTGAATGTGCTGTGAACAGACGTGCCGTGTGAGTGCGGACTTTTTTGTTCACTCTGCTAGACTCCTCATCCCGAAGTTCTGTGCCTCAACTTTTTGTGTCGATTTTCTTTCAATGTCCTGTGACCAGACGGACAAACCAATTTTAACTCTTTTTTCTCCTGTCTCTGTATGCATAACATCAAAGATTTTTTCTTCTAATACTTTATATTGATCAGTACTGCTGAAGTGAACATTTACTGTAGTCTTCTAGTGTCTTAACTGTTTTTTTTCTTTTTTTTTTCTTGACCGACTATGCTACCAATTCTACCTAAAAGTGTTAAGTCACACTAGCCCATGTCGGCTTTGACGAACCTGACTGCTTTGTCATGAGTATAGTCCTCGAAAATAAATGTATTATTATTATTATTATTATTATTATTATTATGGCGGAATTGCAGTTTTCCTCAAAACCTCATTGATATATTCTGAAATAACCGTTTCGTTCCTTACTTGTGAATCAGTCGCACTGCATATCTTAACCTCCATGTATGACCTCTACTTACTAGTTTTCTATAGACCACCCTCCGAAAGTTTTGCCAATTTTCTAAGAGAGTTACGAAATTGTCTACAGTCTTTACCGGTAAATGCGACCCTTTGCTTGACAGGAGATATTAACATTGATCTCATGAAACCCTCGAAGTCACTCGTCTGCGAATACCTTAACATATTATCGGACTACGGTGTCGAACCCACCATTCTCGACCCAACCAGAGAGGAATTTCTTAGCGGCACACTTGTTAGCTCGTCCATCGACCACATCAACTTAAGAGCGCCAACCTCTACAACACAATCGGCAATTATAACTGAAAAACTATCGGACCATTATTTTGTGGCGTGCCATTTAGAATTTCCTGGCAAGGCTCCTATCAATTCGAGAACTGACATACGTCGAGTTGAAATAATTGACCCCAATACTTTCGACGGCTTCATATCTAATTACAACTGGGGTGCTTTTCAAGCCTTCGTTAACCCAACCGAAATTTATAACTCATTTGTTGATATCTTTACTCGGTTTTCGGACGCTTCGAAAAAAGTTATCTACTTAAAAAAGAGAAAGACAGATCTACGATGGTTGAATAATGATATATTATCCGCCATCAAACTTAAAGAGATTGCTTGGAGACGTTGCCGTCGCTCTCCGCGGAACCGAAGCCTGCAAGCTGAATTTAGGTCCATGCGCAACAGAGTCAATGCACTAATTTGTTCCGCTAAACGAACTTATTTTCAAAAACAATTTTCAGACCATCGAAAGAACTCAGCTAAAACTTGGTCACTGCTAAATGAATTGCGAGGTATCTGACCGCATGTGCACGACAGTCTTTTGGGTGATACTTTTGGACCTGATTCACTTGCGACTGCCAATACCTTTAATAATCTCTTCGCATCTTTTTCAGGGAAAGTCGGACAGAACAGTAGTTTTTGTTCTCCTCATTACTCCAATTCTGCCTCTGCTTTTCTTCCTCAGATGACTGGAGCCGATTTAGAATCTATAATACTAAGTCTCAAACCTAACAAGTCTCCGGGAATCGATGGAATACGACTAAGTGACATACGAAGAAATTTATCTTATCTTCAAAGCACACTTCTTCTTCTATTCAATACAATTCTTGAATCTGGTTCCATACCTAATGAGTTAAAAATCGCCATTGTCAAACCCCTGTTCAAGGGAGGGCACAGAAATAGGGTCGAGAACTATCGCCCAATATCTATTTTGCCATGCCTTGTCCAGATACTAGAGAAATTTATATATAATGCAATGTCTTCATTCCTTGAAAAATACGAGCTTATGTCTCCAAATCAATACGGTTTTATTTCTGGCCGAGGCACGCAACCACTTCTGGAATCATTATCTGACGAGCTAAATTTCAGCTTCGAACACAACTTGTTTACCTGCGCCTGCTTTTTAGACGTTTCTAAGGCTTTGATACAGTTAACCATCTCATTTTACAGCACAAGCTTTCAGCTTTGGGTTTTCGAGGCCCTTTCTTATCACTGCTAAAAGATTTCTTACATGACCGTTCAAAACAGGTGTCTTTAAATGGTGTATATAGCAGTAACCTCTCATTAAAAGTCGGCGTTCCACAAGGCTCCATACTTTCGCCACTCTTATTCAACATCTATGTTAATGATATGGCTAGCGCAGTTACCAACTGTATGATATACCAATACGCGGACGATACCCTTGTATTGACTCGTCATCTTTCATACCCAAAAGCAATGGAGATGCTTCAACATTCTTGTAATGAGCTCATGGATTGGTTTAATCAAAATCTGATTGCTATAAATGTCTCTAAAACAAAACTCGTATGCTTCCACAATCCTTTGAAAGTTGTTTCGCTAAATATTCCACTTTGTTTACACACATCTAATTGTTTCCCTTGCCATTGTAATAAGGTTCCATATTCTGACACAGTAAAATATCTTGCCATTCTCTTTGACTCTGATCTGTCATGGAATTCGCATCTCACCAAAATCTGTGCTAAACTTAGGAGTATCTCCTGTTTGCTCTATAACATCAAAACATACATGCCCTTCGGTTTGCGCAAGCGCATAGCTTATTCATTAGCTTACACACATTTCCGCTATGGCATAACTGTATTTGGTCAATGCTCGAGACTATGGCACAAAAAAGTGAACGGTATTTTAAAATGAATTTTGAGAAATGCGTGCTATGGCATGAGTTTTTCTTATTTAGATTTGTTTCAAACTTTGTCAATGCCGAACTTTCGATCTTTGTTCCTAGAGACGGTAGTGCTCAATTACAACTGGAAGGACGACTTTAAATCTACTAACCCCGTCACGCGGCAATTGCGGAAAGTTCCACTCTACGCCGTTCCAACATGTTATACACGGTATAGGAAAAACATGCGTTCAATTTATGTCCCTCACATTTTCAACGAGTTACCACCAAGTCTCTCGAACCTTACTTCTAAAAAAAACTCAAAAAAGAACTACGCAATATATTTACCAACGAAGAGAATAAGTGATCATTAACTATATTGTTTCATAAGTTTTTATTGCTTCGCGCTGAAACTTTCTTTTCGTCTATCAATTATTGTTCTCATTTATTTGTATGTGAGTGGCGCCCTCTAACGTCTTGCTATACGAGTAACTACTTTAGCTTCTGTGCAATACACGTTCGTGCTCATTTTCTAATACTGTCTATTAATCTGCTGGACAAGAACTTGATCCTTTGAAATTTGACTTTTGGTGAAGTGTGACTCTGAACTGGTGCTTTCTTATTGTCTTGTTTTTTGTCTTTTTTCCTATTATTCTCTGGAACTTTTTTATGAATCACTGTAATCTTTACGGTTCAGTCCCACAAGCCCTTGTTGGCTTAGACGAACCTGCCTTCTGCTCTTTTGAACTAACCCAGCGTAAATAAATTATTATTATTATTATTATTATTATTATTATTATTATTATTATTATTATTATTATTATTATTATTATTATTATTATTTGTGTGCTTTACTGTAAATGTCTTTAGATCCAAAGTGGACGTTTGGGTTCTAACTGAAATTAATTTACCAAGGGATTCTACTAATCAATTTTCGCTGCCTGGCTACAAAGCATTTTTTTATCCCGGCCTTGCAGGACAGGCGTTGGTATTGCAATATTTGTCAAAGATTCGTGGGAAACTTCAGATATGAATATTACGTTCACTCATGCGGAATGCTTAGCCCTGAATATTTTTAACTCAACATACTCCTTATCCGTGGTAGCCTGTTACCACCCTCCCTCTGAACGCGTATCTTTATTTCTTGAAGAATTGCGAACGTGTCTGGCTGGCTTGCAAGCCACGGAACATCTATGTAGGCTCGGTGACTTCAATATTGATACTCTGAAACCCGAAAAGGCCGTCGTCTGTGACTATCTAAATCTTCTTGCAGAGTTTGGTCTTATTAGTTCTATCCAAGCCCCTACCAGGGAGGAATTTATGAACGGTAACTTGGTTACATCCTGCCTAGATCACATCAACATTCGTGCTCACGACGTTTTCGTTAAATCTGCAGTTGTTTCACAAAAACTTGCGGACCATTATTTCATGGCGTGTCAACTGATTTCGAAGGATCCCGTTAAAACCGCCTGTTCCAAAAAGAGATGCATAAGAATTGTTGATCGTAAAGCATTTGACAAATTAATCGCTTCGTAGGACTGGAACAATTTCTTGCGGTCTTCTAGTCAACAGGAAATTTATTCAAATTTCATTCAGCTGTGGAAAACGTTCACTGATTGCTGTACAAAAGTAATTACTGTTAAAAAGTGGCGTTCTGAACTCGAGTGGCTCAATGACCGCATTATAGCTGCAATTAAATACAAAGACCTGTTGTGGAAGCGCAGCCGTCAGTCACCGAAAGATGAGGAATTGCGGATTAAATTTAAAATTGAACGTAACAGAGTAACTGCAATTATCAAATCAGCTAAGCACAACTATGTCAAAACAAAGTTGGTTGAATCACACTTCGACAGCCGGGTGACTTGGTCTCTTGTGAACAAACTCCGTGGTCGTCATAGTGCTAAACGTTCAGTTGACGAAACCGTCGAGAGGTATTTCCCGGGTAGTCCGCTTTCAGCGCCCAATGCTTTCAACACATATTTCGGAAAGACTTCGTGCGTCTTGCGAAATAATGACGTTGTCTCCTCGCCTTCAATCAATATCAATGTTGCATCCGCTTTCCTTCCTGAATCAAAAGAGCTATCACTACAATCTCTGCTGCTTACTTTCAAGCCTAGGCTTTCCCCTGGAATTGATGGTGTGCGGATGTCCGATCTCTGCGGGAATTACAACTCAGTAAAGAATATACTACTACACATGTTTAACGGTTTTATAGCTTCCGGTATGCTTCCAGACGACCTTAAAACAGCAATAGTGAAGCCTCTATATAAAAATGGAGACCGGGGTAGGGTAGAAAGCTATCGCCCTATCTCTATCTTGCCTTCAATAGTGAAGATTTTGGAGAAGCATATTTCTCTAACAATGACTACCTTCATGGATAAATTTAATCTGTTTTCTCCACAACAGTATGGGTTTGTTGGGGGAAAAGGCACACAACCTCTGCTTGAGGATTTTTCAGATCTACTGAACACTGCCTTTGATAATAACCTTGTCACGTGTGCACTTTTTTTGGATGTTTCAAAGGCTTTTGACTCTGTGTCGCATAAGGTTCTCTTGAGTAAACTTTACAGCCTAGGCCTCAGGGTTCCTTTTTACATCCTACTTAGAAACCTTCTCTCAAACCGTACGCAGCTAGTTTCAATATCCGGACAACACAGTACGAAATTATCTTTGAAATTTGGCGTTTCGCAGGGATCTGTGCTTTCCCCTCTTTTTTTTTTTTAATATTTATGTTAATGACCTGCCCAAGGTAGTGAAACACTGCAAGATCTTTCAATACGCAGATGACACTGTTCTTTTATCGAGTCATCTACATTGCAGTAAGGCGGCAGAATTACTGCAGCTGGATTCATTTGAGATTATGAATTGGTTCTCGGCAAATGTCATAACTGTCAACGCGAAAAAAACGCAACTGATGTGCTTTTGCAGTCCTCTAAAGAGGATACTTTTGAACAAGCCAATACTCTTTCACGCTTCAAACTGTATTTCTTGTGCATGTGAGCCAGTGGACTATGTGACCGTTACAAAATACTTGGGAATTTATTTTGACTGTGACTTATCGTGGAATTCGCATATTTTCTACATCTTGAAGAAGCTACGAGTTGCATCATGCACCCTTTACAACTTAAGAACTTTTATCCCAATGTCAACCAGAAGACTTCTCGAGCGTGCACTTGTGTATAGTGTGCTTCGATACGGAATAACTTTGTTCGGGCAGTGTACAGACCTATGCGGAGGGCAAGTTCGTCTGCTTCTCGCGCAGGGGGTACCGGTGACGTCAGAACGCCGTGCCCTGATTGGCTGATCGCGGCCCCCCTATCTGAGCGTCGTCTGCTCCTTTGCAACGTCGTCTGCGTCTGTCTTACCTTTCCTGCGACTTTCGGAAGTGCAGAGGCCAGATTCACAAACCATGTTACGCCGAAAGAGTGCGTAAGACAAAACGTGAGAACAAATTCGTATTCACGAAACGAAATTATCGTAAGTTTTGCTCAGGTTACGACGGAATCCTACGACGATCAACTCAGCATGGCCGACAGCGTCGCTCAGTTACTTGGTCGCGACGACCAACGGACGTTTATTTTTGTACGTGCTCTTCTCACGCGTCACGACTACAAGCAGCAAGAAAAAAAGTAAAAAGTACTTGAAATAAACCACGACGAACAAGAACGCTGGATCCACAAACACCCGGGAAATGCTCCAACGGCCACGATTCCACTGACCCCGTCCAAGCGAGCTCGGCAGATAGGCCTAGCAGCGGCGCAGCGGTGCTCCGACGGTCCTTGGCCAAGACCGTCTGCCCACGACCGGCTGGCGTTCTGAATGGAATATGCCCGCGCGACCCTTGTGAACCCTTCAATCTCTTCCTCTTGTCATCGCCTCGTTTTCCGAGGCAGCGGCGACTCTCGCCGGTGAAAAAGCGGTGAATCTCCGACAGACGCAGGACTTTGACAGACCATCACTTTGACTAGCAGACGTAAAGCAGACGACGTTAACTGCACCAACCCGCCGACGCCGTTTGAGAGTGAGGAGTCTCGCCGCACACGCAAGAAGGGAAAAAGTATTTGGGGGGGAACTTGCGGACACTCTCGCTTCTTAGCAGACAAACCTCGGCGCCTCGGGACACCTCGCCAGCGAGTCCCTTGACTTCCCTCCTTGATGCGCGTCTGCTAGTTGTTCGACAAAAACAACGTACCGCTCGAGTTATTTCGTCTCCCCTCTCTGAAAGGCGAAGTCGAGCTCGCTCGTAAAGACCTGCGCTTCCGAAAGTCGCAGGAAAGGTAAGACAGACGCAGACGACGTTGCGAGCAGACGACGTTGCAATGGAGCAGACGACGCTCAGATAGGGGGGTCGCGATCAGCCAATCAGGGCTCGGCGTTCTGATGTCACCGCTACCTCCTTTCTCATGCGCAGAAGACGAAAATGAGCCCACTTGCGAGGCGTATTGGAAACGAAAGTGAATTCTCTTTTGAAGGGAATCTTGCGTAGCGTGGCATACGGTTCCAGCGCTCAAACATCTGATAACATCTTTGACGATATTAATTTACCATCCTTTCGAGCTTTATTCATGCGTACGGTTGTACTCCGACACTACTGGGATGACACCTTCAAGGTTCCCCAACTGGTATGTCATGACCTCCGAAAGCTGGAGCGATATGTCACGCCGCGCATCAACACACATTTTGGGAAATTCATTCGCTCTTATTACGTTCCACACATGTTTAACAACCTCCCACCTCTGCTGAGCGATATCACGTCTCGCGGAAGGTTAAAAGGAAAACTGAAGAGTATTTGCTCAATTATGGTTAAACATCACTAACCACCAAGACTGTGATCTGTCTTAAACAGATGTTGTGAGCGCGATCCACAATTCTTCTTTAACAAATTTTCTCTTTTGTATCTTTTTTTTTACTTATATGTGCATGCTCCATTATGAATGGACATCATGAACCAGCAAGACTGTTCTTCCACAGATGTTGTGCACGCGATCCACAATTCTTCTTTAACAATTTTTCTCAAACTCTTTTGTAACTTTTTTTTTACTTTATGTGTGCTTTTTTTTTTTTGTAGATTATTTTTTGAGGGGGACCAGTCGTACTAGTCTTTAGGACTTCGACGGACCCGAAATGGTATTTCGAGAATTTGAGGCACGTGCAATAAAAATTATTATTATTATTATTATTATTACTGTTACTATTATTATACATTATTATTATTATTATACATTATTATTATGCATTCATGCCTTTTAATCTACGCAAGCGCGTTGCTTATGCATTAGCCTACTCCCATTTGCGGTATGGCATAACTATTTTTGGTAAATGCTCCAAACTATGGCAAAAGAAAATCAACAGTGTATTGAAGGGAATACTGAGAAGCGTGGGGTACAAGCGCGATTTTTCGGATTTAGATCTTTTTCAAACGCTATCAATGCCAACTTTTCAGTCCCTATTTCTGGAAACCGTTGTGCTCAATTACAACTGGAATGACGATTTTAAGTCTCCACGCCCCATCTCACGAAACTTGCGGAAAGCTTCAAGATTCCTCACTCCAATATGTTATACCCGCTACGGCAAAAATATGCGCTCGTACTACGTCCCTCAAATCTTTAACCTATTGCCACCAAGCCTTGCAGAGATTACTTCCAAAAAGAAACTCAGAAAGGCATTCCGCACACTTTCCACCGATGAAGAGGACTTATAATATCTCATTTTCTGGTTTCGTCATAATTGGTGTTGCTTCCTCACATGAATTTTTCTTCGAGTCAACATTATCTGTGTAGTGTAATGCAGTAATGTCTGTTTACTTGTGTGTGCGCGTATCTGCCTGTGTGTGCATGTGTATGACTCCTTCTATCATCAATTTCTTATACGACTGGAACTTAGCCATACCTCTTTTTTTCTTCTACTAGAAAAATAGCTTATATTTGTATTGTATATTTTTTTCCCTTGACTCTGACAATAACTTTCTGACTGACATTTTTGTGTAGTTTTCACAACTGAAGAAACCATGTGGTGTTTTTCTGCTTTATTTTATTATTTTCCGAAACTCCCTTATTTACCACTGCTACTTAGGTTCAGTCCTACAAGCCCCTGCTGTCTTCGACGAACCTGCCTAGTGTCGTCTCGAATACATCCTGCGTAAATAAATTTATTATTATTATTATTATTATTATTATTATTAATATTATTATTAATATTGGTTTTATTAGTATTATACAGGCCTCCGTCAGAAAGCGCTTCACTTTTTCTGGCGGAGCAAGAAGACGTACTTAAACAATTTCGCGGGAAAGAACAATTTTGCCTGATAGGTGACTTCAATATTGATACCCTCAAGCCGACCAAATCTATAGTGTGCGAGTATTTAAATCTTTCGTCTGAACATGGAATTGACAATGTTATCACTCTACCAACAAGAGAAGAGCTGTTGTCTGGGAAGCTGGTGGTGTCCTGCATCGACCATATAAACATACGGGCTCTTGATTCCACAATAAAGTCTGCTGTCATCACTCGCAAGTTAGCTGACCACTACTTTGTCGGCTGTCAACTAGATAAGCAGGCGGCAGGCAATAGAAGTAGCATACCAGGAAGTTCGTTTGTTTCGTTTACTGATACAGCAAAATTTGATGCCTTCGTTTCTGCCTTCGACTGGGAAGGAGTTTTGAACTCTGTTGAGCCCGCCAATATTAATACGGACTTCGTCAAGGTTTTTCAGGTGTTTTATCGAGACTCGAGGAAGCTTGTT
>JABSTQ010005846.1:0-17305 GCA_013358835.2 Ixodes persulcatus
CCCCTTGATCCGCCACTGCCTGTTTTTCGGTTACAGTTTTAGTGTTGGGGTGCCATTGATGCGTGTTTCAGCCGCAGACGGTGCGGTAGAAGCTGTAGATGGTCAACCCCTCGGCCCGTGACTGCCCAGCTTACTGGCCTTGCTCTGGTGGTGGGTGATGAATGAAGGATACATATTTGCTTCGATAAATCCCACTTTTTAGCAAATATACGGGGTGACTGAAACAACCAGGCTCTATCTAAAATCGACCGTAAAAATCGACGCCTGCATGTAGCAATCAAATTTTCGTCAAAGGCGTATTTCACAGGTTGGTTTTTTTTTGTGAAATTACAAAGCGTAGCTCCCCTTCTCCAAAAAATAGGGCCAAGAAACTTGCCAGGGTCCGGACGGCGATGCAGACGACCAAGTTTAGTGGCGGGGATCGTTTGGCGCTCTTATTGGTTGATGGCGCTACCTCCTTATCAAGTCTGCTCACAACGGCCGTGGTCTAATAAAATTAACATAATACTTTTGTAATGTACTTTTAGGTTAAAAATAATTGCGTACAATGATAGCAAAACTTGAAGTAAGAAAGACTGAAGACGACACTTGAAACTGCCTATGTGTAGGAATGCGAAAGCATTCCTACAAGCAGCGCGCCACGTCTTCCTTTTTCACACGGCGCTCCGGTGATGAAATCACGCTCCCCTACTGCGCAGGCACAGCGAACCCCGCGGGCTCTACGGCTTCCGTGACGATGCATCTGCGTTGCTGTGTCTTTCTTTGTGTTTTATTTCTGAGCTGCGTCCGCTTTGACCTCAAGCGGCCCCGCCGTCTTCCGTGACAATGCATCTGCATTGCTGTGCTTTTCTTTGTGTTTTATTTTTATTTCTGAGGCGTTTCGCTTTGACCTCTCTTTTAATGCGAAATAGTTGCTCTCTTTTCGCAGTCCCAACCAACGCTGGCTGCACTTCATGGGACAGTTAATGCTCTTGCATTAATAATTCTCTCAACTAATAGCCTAAATATTTTACAAAAAACAAAAATATTTCCCTGAAGTTATTGAATTCTCAAATTACGCCGGCCGCGAGGTTTTCAGGAGGCGACTCTCTACTGGCAACAATGAAAAATCCCTACTTTTTCCTACCCGTGTGCGTCACCTGCAGGCAGACGGACAAGCAACCCGGACAGCCACGAAGTGGCTAAAGATTACTTTTTCACAACCTCAAGGTTGAAAGTTATTTCGCAATGGGTAGCAATTTGTGCTCTGCGGTAGATTGTAGGAACAGTGCAAGGAAAATCTTTTTTTTACCATTGTTTTCATGGGAGAAAAACAAAAATGCGCTCCCCGGAAGTGATGGAGGCCAGCCACATCAAAGTGTTTTTGCACAAACTGTGTGCCGAGAGAAATAGTGTCGCATGAAGCATTCTTGCTTATGCTCGGAATAGTTTATAGAGTTTTGAATATCCTTCTGCAGGTGGCACAGCTTCAAGAGTGGCAAGCGCTGACTTAAGCCGGTTGTAACCACTACAACATCCGTCTAAAGAGGAGCGCTAATATTATCGAGAAAAATAGTGCACATTCTAGCACTGTAGTCGACATTTGACACAGTCACATTTGTTGTTCACGATTGCTTCCGTGATTTTTTGTTTTTCTTTCATAAACACTATATTTGTTTCAGACATCGAATCTTGCTCGGGCTACTCTCGGAGTTCCACTCACGCGGCCGATCTGTTGAAGACGAGGAGTGTAACGTCTAAACAAAGTTCAAGTTTGAGTTTAGACATGACTTTTGACACACTGCTATTTTGTGTCTGGTCTTACAGAGGTACAGAGGTTTAGGGAGTAGGGGGTTAAGCTTCATTAATATATGATAGAGCCATTGCCTGGTTTGTCAAATGGTTGGCATGCAATTTTCTCGCAGAAGAGAGGGTGAAAACGTCCATTTTATTCTTTCACAGAGAAATGTTATATAGGGCTGAAAAGTTTTTAAAACTATGAAAATAATAATGTCGTTGAGGAGAAACATGCAAATTTCCAGGTGATGGTGGCTATGCAAAACCAAAACTTAATTTAAAAAAGTCTTATATGGAATGAAACTTCCCCATGTGCACTCGTGGATAAGTGTTTGATGAGCGTGTTGTCTCTTACTGCGAGAGTAAATAAAAAAAATAAGATACATAGGGGTACAAATGTTTTGGGGGGTAGCTTTTGTTAACCCATTTTTAATTAAAACTTTTATGGATGCATTTTCATATTTTAGGCAATATTTCAATCAAATATTCTTTATTTGAAGATGAATAGTGTATTTGTGTATTTTATATGCCTTTCATTGCACCTGGATGCATGGCTTGGTGGTTGCGGAGTTCTTTTAATTTTCATTTTAGCACGATCTTCATGAACAGAAACGTGCCATCTGGCCTACACTAATGCAGTTCATTTCACTCATTTCAAATGCTTACGAGAATCACAGCCTACATGTGTTAGGTCACAGCCCGCACGCGCTTGTTCATCGTTTTGGAAGGCGAGCAACGTATGCACCTCAAGTATGAATGCTGAAACTGGCACCGACCAGAAGCGCTTTTCTGGAATAGTCTATAGATATTTTGCTAAATTACTTAAAGGGGCAATGCAACGATTTTTGTACTTTGCGCAAATACCGCTCAGGACGAATTCCTGACGCCAATGAACTATGCAACAGGCGATCGTTTTTCACCACGCGCAGTATCAGTCGCAGAAAAAATTGAAGAAAAGCAAGCAGCGTTCACCTCCTCAACTCGCAGCCAGAACAAGCGGCCACCTGATCTGGAGCCGATTATATGCCGCCAATGTTAATCGTAGCCACGCGCTGGGGTTGGCAAGCCACAGGACACGCGCTGAGTTCCAGACATTGTATGCCTCGGCTATTGTCGTCATCGCAGTGATTGGACACGGGCCACTACCCGAATGCCTCTCGAGCTATCGATTATCACGAGCCCAAATCGAGTGCTCACGCAATGCTCGGGTCCAATCTATGAGCCACATTCAAATATCGTCCCTGGAAAATTCCTTTACCACCAGGGTACGTCATCAAAATTTGCGAAGGAGAGATTGAAAGAAAACGCTCGCTTTTCTCCTTGAAATTACACCGTAACAAAGAGGTTTCTTGGTCAGTGGCGTTGCATGCGAGTGTACTTGAGTCCCACTAGTGCCAGTAAGCTCATACAAAAAGAAAAACGCTCAAAACGAATATTGTTGCACCGCCCCTTTAAGCACCAAGTAGCATATGCTTATGCTGCAAGGGTAGTTACGTACACGCGCTGGTGTCTGCAACAGTAACTTCTCTAAAGAAATTTTAAAGCAAATGGCATGTTCCTTCAGGTAAGACGAGCATGTGAGACACCTGTATTCATATTTCAAGCATTCTCCGTGGGGCTTGGGTAATTTGTCAAAAACTGTATTGTTGACTTGTCAACATTTTTTCGCCGGTGTAACTGCCAGCTTAAAGGACACATACAAAGGAAAAAAACATTTTTTTAAGCATCCTGGTTGGGAAAAAAAGAGTCATAAAACAAATTTACAACGAAAAAGTAAAATTTTTAGAGCTATATTTATGGCGCGATACGAATTTGTAGTTGGCGCCCGTGGGTACCGCGGAAAAGTTGTCTCTATTTGTCACGTGACTGGTACATATTTGTCACGTGCTTGCGCTTTTTCGGAAGCTTCCTATGTCCTCTAGAAGTAACTTATTCATCTTTGTTTGAAGTATAACAAAAAAAAACAAAGATGAATAAGTAACTTTTAGAGCCCAAAGGAAACTCCTGAAAAAGCGCAAGCAGACGTGATAGACCTGTGTGCCGGTCAGATGACGGCGGCGGCGCCCCGAAGCAGACAAATTTGTGCGGCGGCGGCGACGGCGGCGTGGAGAAACGCAATGAAGCGGGCGTCGTACGACGCTCAGCGTGCGGCGGCAGCGTGACTTTGCGGCGGCGGCGACGCAACGCGGCGGCGCACAGGCCTCCCACGTGACCAGCAGCGGCTCCCGCAGGCGCCAGCTACAAATTCAATTTGCGCCTTAAATAAAGCTTTATTTTTTTTTCTTCGTTGTAAATTTGTTTTATAATATTCTTTTTTCATCTAGCCTGTTTAAAAAAAAAAGTTTTTTTCCTTCGCATGTGTTTTTTAAGATAGAAGGACAACAGATTTGACGAAACTAGCAAGCCGCGGCTGCAGCGTACCGAGTTGCAAAAACGTTGTTTTTTTTTTCAAAATCCCAATTGCTTCTGGTTTTTAGTTTAGCACATAGGTCAAGGTCATACTTTGTGCAAATCGATTATTATCAACTTTAAATAGCACAAACACCCAGGTTTTCTCGCTGTTAGACGCGAGAAAGGCAGGCGCAAGCGTACCCGATTGCTGGCCACGCACCTCCCTGCCCGCCGGTGACATCACGTTGGATGGCGTGGAAAACTGGGGGAGAACGACGTTTCGATTTCGGCAGCGAACAAAATATAACTTTTTTAATTAACTAGAGTTCTTTAATTAACTAAAGCCATTTGCATTCAGATGATGCCTTTGGATTAGGTAGGTCAATAAATCAGCAGAGTTCCCCTTTAACCCCAAGCTTGGTGCCAGAGAAGGACGACAGCTCAGAGACCTCCTCGCTGAATTCAGCGACTGCTTTGCGACAACGTCGAAAGTGCGCCCACGAACAGTTATCTAACATTGCATCGTTACAAACAACGATGCTCTCTCAGCGCATAGGCCGCCGTACCGGGTCTCCAAGAGAGGCCATTCATGAAGAAGTGCAAGAAATGCTCAACGTCAACATCATCCAGCCTTCAAGCAGCCCGTGGGCCTCTCCAGTTGTACTGGTTAAGAAGAAGAATGGAACACTTCGATTCTGCGTAGACTAAGAAAGACGTGTGTCCGCTCCTCCGCATCAACGATACACTGGACCGGCTACGCCACTTCCGATACTTCTCGTCGATGGACCTGAAGAGTGGCTACTGGCAGATCGAAGTCGACGAACGGGACCGGGAGAAGACTGTCTTCGTTACACCCGATGGATTGTACGAGTTTGAGGTGATGTCCTTTAGACTGCACGGCGCCGGCAACTTTCCAGCGTGTCGTAGACAATGTACTGGCAGCCCTCAAATGGCAGAGCTGTCTCATTTACCTCGACGACGTCGTGGTATTCTCGGCCAACTTCGACAAGCACTTGCGACGCCTTCGGGCCATTCTTCAAGCAGTCGGGACCGCCGGACTCGCCCTCAAGCCAATGAAGTGCCGGTAGTGCCTAGGCCACATTGTGAGCAACGAAGGTGTTCGTCCTGACCCTGAGAAGACTCGTGCCGTAACGGCATTTCCATCGCCCACCGACAAGAAGTCCGTCTAAAGATTTCGCGGACTTTGCGCGCACTACCGGCGATTCGTTCGGCATTTTGCCAAGCTTTCTGCGCGCTCACGCACCTCACGAAAGACGCCTTCAACTTCGAATGGGGTGGATAAAAACAATAGGCATTCGACCAGCTAAAGCAACGACTCCAGTTGCCACCGATTCTCAGCCGCTTTGACCAATCAGCTGAAACGGAAGTTCACACGGACTTCAGCAATACAGGACTCTGAGCGCTACTGGTCCAACGACAAGAGGGTGCAGAGCGCGTGATCGCATACGCTAGTCGGACGCTGTCGAACGTGGAACGTAATTACTCCATGACCAAGATGGAATGTCCGGTCGTTGTCTGGGCCATCACGAAATTTCACCCGTACTTGTACGGGAGTCTTTTTCGATTGGTCACCGACCACCACTCGCTGCGCTGGTTAGCAAGCCTGAAAGACCCATCGGGACACCTCGCTCGATGGAGCTTACGACAACTGCAAGAGTATGACGTGACCGTGGTCTATCAGTCAGGCCGAAAACACAGCGACGATGACTGCCTTGTCCTGAGCCCCCGTCGAGTCAGCTATTGGCTGTGCCAAGGATGACGACGACGATCGCTTTCTTGGCGCAGAGAGCGTTAACGGCATGGCAGCTCTCCAATGGGTTGGTCCTGAACTTCACGCACTGATCGACCACTTAGAGGGACGAGAGGGAACGATTCCCGGAGCCTTTTTACGTGCCCTACCAACATTCGCCATCCGGCAGCGTATTCTCTACAAAGAGAACTTCGAGGACAGCAACCTGGTAATCCCTACATCTCTTTGGGAAGAGATCCAAGCCTGCCATGACGACCCAACATCTGGTCACCTTGGCTACAGCAGGACTCTCGCAAGGATCCGAGAAAAATACTATTGTCCCAGGCTCCCAAGGACTTTCCACCTTTACACACGATTGTGCTACGAGTGCCAGAGACAGAAGAAACCGCCGACGAAGCCGGCAGGCCCCCTGCAGCTGATCGTGCCCCCAACCGCACCATTCCAGCAGATTGGAATGGATCTACTTGGACCTTTCTCGCCATTGACGCAGGGAAACCGTTGGATAATCGTGACAACTCATCATCTCACCCGATAAGCCGAGACAAAAGCACTACCTTTGTGAACTGTTGTGGAAGTAGCCAAGTTCTTTGTTGAGTGTATTGTCCTCCGACACGCACTTCCCAAGTCCTGATTACGGACCGAAGCTCCTCGTTCATGGCAGAGCTAAGTCAGGATATCCTCCAACTCGACCACACCAGCCATCGTCGAACAACGGCATACCACTCGCAGACCAACGGATTGACGGAGCGATTAAATAAGACCATCGCCGACATATCTCTATGTACGTGGACGTTGTGGGCACCCTGGCGGCTCCCCAGCTTAGTTGCCCGACTACGGGACACGGAGGAACTTCTCCCGTGTGGCGGCGTAGTTACGCCAGCCACGCGCACATCGCACGCGCTGCCTAGATAAGGCGGACGACAGGTGGCGCACGGGGTGTCGCTGGCTGGATTCAGGCGCCGCTGGTGCTCCTTGGTTTTCGGTTAGTTCTATAATCGTCCATGTCCAATTAAATGTAGTTTCTCGTTGTTGAAACCGTTGGCTCCTGCTATTCCTCCGGGTCGGGTATGCAGCAAAGCAAACCGACCACAACGTGGAACACAAGACCAAGGGGTGAGGTGTTGCTCATCCCACGTCACGTTTGCGTACAACAAGGCGGTTCAAGAAACCACTAGGATTACACCTTTTCAGCTGGTGCTTGGCAGAAAGGTGACGATGATGCTCGATGCTGTGCTGCCCCACTGCCCCACGACCCGACGGACGACGGCACCGACGACTCCCAGCTGGTCGCCCAACAGGCTGAAAAGATACACCAGCTAGCCTGCCTTCGCATAAAGGACCAACAACGGGTCGACGCTGGCCAGTACAACCTTCGTCGCTGCGACATGGAGTTCCAGCCCAGGGAGCGTCGTTCACAAACAGTGCTTCTCCGTCGCTGCTGGTGGCACCAGGAACGCCATCCACCTGTACCTTGTGACATGCGGGCAACCGAGAACTGCTTTCAAATGACTCTCTTTCATGGAGCTTGTCAACTGATCTAAGAGCGTTGGGCGCTCGCACCTTGAGGGGGGCGTCTTACAGCGTGCTGAGTGCCGAACCGACCTCGGGGTGTCTACCAACCTGGAAAACCCTTTTTCAAAGAGAAAATAAGTGAAAGTGACGATGTCAATGTGGAAGAAGCACTTTTTTAATGCTCAACTAACTTGGATTCATTTCCAGATTCTCCTCTTTTTGTAATAATACTCACCGAATTTAATTACGTTACAGTCGTGTCCGCTTTCTAACACGCTTTTTGTATACGTAGATATTAAACTATTTCAGTTTAAGTTGGGGTGGAAGGGAGTTTGAAAGACGTGGTGGGGACGTGCCCTTGCAGCTGCTCCAGCAGACGTTGAGCCTGAACCACCAGTTCCTAGGCCTGGAGCGGCAGGAGGAGGCGGCCCTGCGACAGCTGCGCCTGCGGGCCCTAGCCCTGCAGCTGGTGGTGGTCATCCGGGGCAGCAACAGCTCCGCCCTGGGCCTGTGCGAGGCCTTCCTGGATCAGGTGGAGCTGCTGCAAGCGTGGGTGGTCCCCCTCCCTCCCAGTACCCATACACACCTTACGTCCGTCGGAGCCGTGCGAGTGTCACGTGGCCTTGGAGAGCGTATCACAGACTACATCCACGGAGCGGCATTGGCTAGGATACTAGCTCGTAGCGTCCGCTGCGTCCGGACATATGCTGAACTTCCGCTTTGCTTCGGTTCTAATGCGTGACTGCAGAAAGCGTTTGCTCAGTGCATTTTGTTTTTGCCGCTACGGATACGCATACGCTACGCATATCTACAAACGCCCGGTTCGGCTTGGGCGGCCTTTAGACCGACAGAGCGACGGTGAGGTACCGTTGGGTGCCGCAGTGCCAGTCCCGCGCGACAAGCCTCTGACGCTGGGGAAGACTAAACTGTTAAGCGGCTTGCAGCGAGCACTTCCGACCTGGTGTACGGAGCGAAGGTGTCTGCTAAGTGCTCCGAAGCTGTTTTAGTCGAGCTTCGGGATGCTGGTGCAAGTCTGAAATCTACACCGGTCGCCGTACGCCGACCGGCGATGCTCATCACGGAGATGCAAGCAACGGACTTTGCGATACTAAAACATTCATGAGCATTTCTTGCATAAAACAATGAAACTAAGTCGAGTTCCGAGTTTAATGTATCGCTTGTGCAACCGCGCTAGATATGTGCAGAAAAATAGGCGCTGTTTTAGCTTTTTTATACTTTTAGTCCTTACCCACGAAGACATGGCCCATCCTACTTTTTTTTTTATGAATTTCAGGCGGCAGGGGGGGTGGGCAATGACTCGGGATATTACAGTGAGTACAGAATGAGTCCTACATCAGATGGCGCCACTCCTTCTCACAGCTAGGGAGCGACCGTGCATAGTGTGCAGGTGTGATCTCGCAGATAAGGCGAGACCTTTAGCCTTGTTGAGAAGAGGAAGCAAGCAGATCAGGGCTACCCAATAGAAGGCATCTGTGTGCCATCTTTTTGCAAGCAGTCATAAGTGATTGTAACAGTTGGTCCCACTCAAATGCACCTGTCTGGACCATCCTTCAGTGGGACCGACTGCGTTGCAACTGCTTATGACGAGACTATTGCCTTGAAATGACAGGATTCCTAACACCGTCTGTTACACTCAAAGCCAAATGTCTGAACCAGCCTTCAGTGCCAACGTGACGTTTTGCTTCTTTGCATTGTGCAGGAATCGTTTAGCTCTAAACGCCATGTTTTATTGCATCTATTGGGGTATCAACGTGAGCATGTTCTCTCGCACTTGTAGTTTTGATGAGATCCTTTTAGCTGCAAGAGAAAAGGATATTGCCAGGTCAGGGTGTCTAGCAACCGGGAAAACTGGGAATTGTCAGGGAAATTTTAATTACCGGGAAAAATCGGGGAATCGTCAGGGATATTGTCAAAAAGCGAGCGCAGTCAGGGAAAATGAGCCGGAAACGCCAACGAGTGCCCCGAGCAAAGGTTTGAGGACTTGGGGGCAGAAAAATAGGCAATAAATTCTGCTTAGAGTGGTGCGCGGGCTCTGCTCACCCGATGTAGAGTGTGCTACTCGATGCAAAAAGAATAGATGACAAATCCAGTCCAAGCCTTGGATTGGATTGGATTGAGGGCGGGACACTAGGCTAGATCCAGTTAGAGCTACAGTGCAGTCCACTTATAACGATAATGAGAAACTCCGACATTTCAATCGTTATAACCGATTATCGTTGTATCTGGACTAGAAACTAATCGTTTCTGTTTTAGAAACTAGAAACTGACCGTTCTAAGCAGTACATTGTTATATGTGGTATCGTTATAAGTGGATTACACTGTACTAGATTTAGTAACAAATGGGAAAGCCACAGACCCCAATCCAAGTATCTGAAAGTGTGCATCTGGCTGCCATGCTGTCATTTGGTTATTGACATCTATGGTTGAGCGTCGTGTTTTCATTGTGTTTCCAGAAGTGGCCTTTTCACTACGATGTCTGCGGCAAGGAAGTGCTCGTTTAATCCGGACTGGACGAACCTGAATATTTTGGAATATACAAGTTGGATTGAGCCCATGCAAAATGATCCTCAAAGTGCTCAATGCTTAATGCCTTGTGTTGTAATGTTCTTATATGTTTAACCGCCTCTACAGTGGTCGGGGAATTTCACCTGAAATTGTCGGGGAAAAACCTGGAAAAGTTGGGAACTTTCAAAATAATAATGTGCTCGACACCCTGCAGGTGGAGGACAAGGAAACCAGGGACTATATACTGAATGTGTTTATACGCAATGTGCGTGTATATATGCAGAATGTGCATGTTTAAAGCTCATTTTGAGTCGCAGCAATGATAGAACTCATTCAGAAACACGACGAACACCATGAGGGTGCGCTTTTGACGCTGTCTCATTGGTTTCATCAGCCCGTTGATAAAAGTCGTAGTCGTTTCAAGCGATTGCACAAGACAATTCTCCAAAATGCGCCGGTATTTTGGAAGTAAACACCGTAAAACATCCGCCGATTTTTAACAAAAAAAGCGCCCAAAAGTACATAGCCTAGTTAAAAATTATTTACGTTCGAGTACCATAAATAGCGACTCTCAAAAGTATTTGCGAGATAGCGAGTTACTCCCAAAAATACTTTAGATAGAGTAACTTGAATGGAGTAGTATGAGTTGCTGGGAAGCAACGCACACTACATCCCGCATTACCACCGCTCTTGCCAGGATAAGAGTGAGGGAAAGGTCCGAGTGGGGAGTGGGCGAAATGGACTGAGCGGGAAGGCCGGATGCTCACCGCAGGTTCCTGGAGCAGCACAGCCTAGAGCCAGACCCATTCACGACGGCCATGCTGCGGGACATGGACGCCCTGGAGGAGCCCAAGCCTGGCTCAGTGGCCAGAGTGCTACAGCCCCTGCTCCAGGCACACGCCTGCCCCACCCTGCGCCTCTGCTGCCCTCGCGGGTGCGTTGCCCCTCGTCCTTTACTGCGTCTTGTAATCCTTCGACTTGCCCCCGTCACACGAACGTGGTAGCGGCGGCGGTGGTGGACTGGGCAGACTGCTGCTGCCGGTTGCTCTCCAACTCGATGGTCCGCGGAAGCTTTGACAGCCGGGAGTTGGGATTCATGAGGACAGCGACACTCGCGTTCGGGGGGACCGATGGTTGAGCGCATTCTCGGAGCACGTGGTGCGGGAGCTCGCGCTGCAGAACCCGGGGATTCCGGGTTCAATCTCCGCCCCCTCTCAATCTGGACAAGCGTCGTATTGGCGTGCGGTCGTGTATCGCTACTGCACGATGCGCGACCCCGGGCTGGCTGTGGTACGGCGCCGGGGAAAATCGTCGTCTATGGCATATACCAGTATCGGCGTACCTCAAAGGCGGACCTCTCTTTACTTTTTGCTGGGTGGCACCAACTGGCAGGATTGCGGCATCCGACGACGCGACCTGCCAGCTTGCACGGTTTGTGCTGGCTTTTAACGTCCGGCAGGGCCGCTACCCGCGCCAGTGAAGGACACGTTGCGGGCGTTGTAGGCGGCGGAGGGCCTCTTGGAGGCGTCCCGGAGGAACGCCCTCCCGTGTTGAGGCTCACATATATCTGGATGCTCGGTACAGTTCTTGGCACCTATCGTCGACGTTCGTAGGTGGACGGGTCGGCGCATGTCAGGAGGAAAACGAATGGGCGCAACAGACGAGGGGACAAGTACAAGAATGAGTAGATAATGAATGAACGCCGCAGTCGGCATATATCTTCTACTTGACCCCTTTTCCTCCGCTTCAATTTCCTCGTACAAAGATGGGAAAGTCGCCGTGGTGCAGACGCCGTTCGATCCGGAGCCCGCCACGACACGGGCGACGCTCGTTTGTGGTTGCATACAAAGCGAGATTACTCGAAAAATGTGTCGCTTTTTGAGAAATGGGGGCTGTAGTACCGTTCAAGAGTACTTCTCGAGGTAAGGTTGCCCACTACCTCGAAAGGTTTTAAATTAGGCGGAGTTGCCCTTTAAGGCTAATCTTTTCGATAGGATCGTGTAAATATTTAGTTTCGAATAGTACCTAATTTAGAATACTAGGTTTGTAGGGACCGAGTAATTGGACGGCCGACTGTCGGGGTAAAAAATCATTTACTGGCTGCGGTCTCGTGGACGAAGCTCGTATACCGCGGTTTGCAAACGCGCTTGCGCCGCTACTGCTGCTTTTGTCTCGCGATATTTGTTCCGAACGTGGCTACGTGCTATTCGAGATTTGCTTCGAGATGAACTGCAATGCTTGTACTTTTCGATTGCGACTCCTTTGGACCGTGCGCCTTAAAACTCGTCGAAATTTCTTACGATGGGAAAACGCACTGGCGCGCTGGTGCCATCTATGCGGTGACCCTGGAACTGCATTTCACTAGACCTGAGGTTTTGGGTATTTGCAAAATCAAATGTACCCACGAAAAATGCTAGACATAGGCAAAAGGTTTTCGAGCCAAAAAAAGATGGACGATGGCCGAAAAAGGAAATATACGGGACTGCCAAGCGTTGCACGGCTGCCCGAGAGGTGGCGCCAGTGTCTCATCCTAAGAAATTTTAAGAGAAAGTTGTAGATGGGCTAGTTGGTGAACGTTATGAAGCATGGTGTAAGGCGCAAAGAACAACGGACACAAGGAAGAAGACACACGCACAGGCGCCACTCACAACTACAGTAATCCCTCGTTATAACAAAATCGCTTTTTTGGAATTATAATTTTAATCGAAGTTCGACGTGGTCCCGACTGAAATGCACACATTTTAACCGGGTTATTCAAAGTGTATCGGCGGCCGACCATGCTTATTACGAAGGCCGAGCTGTTGAAGCTCTGCTGCACAGAGGCTGCACACTATTTTTCCATTCCGTTTCGTTCCGAATCGGAATTTACGGCTTGCGGTTCCAAAAGAACGACGACGATAACTCATCTGGTTTCATCGGCGACGTTGAGGTGGTTTTCTTTTAATGATCTTGCATTCGCCGCTTTCTGTGAGCGTGGCAAGTGTCTTCTACATCGGCGCTTCAGTTTGAAACGAGGGGCTTTACTCGTGAAAAGAACTAGGCATGGCGCAGAATTCCGGCCTCTCAATAATTCCTCTCTAGAAGCGGCGCAAACGGGATGTTTCGATTGTAATTCAAGGTTGGATTGTGTCACGATCAAGAGTAAATCTGCGTGCCATAAAGTTTGTGGCGTTCGTTACCTTTCTTTTTCTAACCTGTGCGTTAGATTTTTGTGGAATGGTAAGACCAAGAGGTGTTTCTAGCGTGTTCCGTCCAACATCACGGCGCTAACATCGGGAGAAAAAACGTCTCTTTTGTCAGCTCTGTGCCGACCGTGCGTCTTTGGCCGAATATATCGAATATTCGAGTCACCGAATACTAGGGATTCGATTTGCAAATCAAATTATTCGGGAACTTTCTATTCGATTCGAATTCCTATATTCGAGTATTCACACACCCCTACTTAGAACACAATTTGCGGTTCGAAATTTGTTTTCTTTCCACCCGAAAACGCTAATTGAGAACTGGCTGGTTTGTGTCGTGCTCACTCCCTTCTCCGTGGTCATGTGCCGTTTTCTATGGTTTAGACGCAACCACCAAAGATAATCATAGTCGTGGGTCATCGAAAGCACATACTCAATATAAAAAATAAAAAAGGAATATGATACCCATTTTTTGTGGCTTCTAAAAAGCTGCAAATATGTTGATTGAAGAAAAAAAATAGTTGCAAAGCCTTTGACTTTTGGTAACTTTCTCCTCCACTATATTGTTCTTCCTCCCTAGTCCAGTTTCTGTTTTGAGCAGTTGCGTTTTTTTACTTTATTAAAAACATATGCGACGCTGTAGCAACATCATGATTGGGTTGTCTCTTGACGCCAAAATAAATCGCCTGGCAAAAAAATAAAACAAAATTTTTGGAGGGTGTCAGTGTAATTTTAAAGTCTGCTGCCTCTTTTTTTTGTTTGGCTTTCTCGCTTTTATCGAATTGCCGCTCATATCAAATTTTTTTGCCGTCCTGTTGACATTATTATTGTATATTTGAAAGGGGCAGAAAAGAAAGAAATACATATCTCGTTACTTTCCTCACGTCCACGCATGCACTTGGCTGGGGGTTACAGGCTTATCATTTCATTCACGAAATCATCTTCCTTGTGTCCATTGTTTTTTTTGCACCTATATCACGCTTCATGAGATTTTAAGAAGTTTTAAGGCACCTAGGGAGTCGTAGTGTAAGCGCCCCTCTGAGTGCGCTTCTTACCGAGCACCAGGGCCGTGCAGACAAGCAACACCCGCAGAGATTGCTTCCTTTGGTGTTGCTTCTTCACGGTGCACCGGGTGCTCGGTATGGAGTGCACTTAAATATGAATATCTCAGTCGCGTGCTTAGGAGAAAAGCACAGTTTCAAAGTGAAATGGTGCACCCACGTGCCTGGTGTATTTAAAAGGAAACAAACTTCGGGAGTGTTGATATTAATGCTGCAGTAAACTTTTAGAGCTATGGCTATTGTGTAACAGCGTATGTTTGGCAGAAATGTCCTGACAACCTGCGCATTCATCCTTCGTGATTATCTTCTCTGTTTTTTAAATTTAAGATTGAAGGAATGATATTTGCATATAGCAAGATTTATAAACCTCCTCGATAAGGTGTAGCTGGGCATCTCTATAGGTTTAAAGGAGCTGTGCAACGATTTTAACGTTGAAAAGAATTGGCGTTTGTACTCTTGACATTGTTCACCTTGTCACAAAGGACAGAAAACGCACCTCCTTCTTTCGAAATGTTGCGATTCTGCCGCGTAATCGCGAAGCAAAGATTAGAATATTCCTTGACCTGCAGCCGCGAACGGCGGCCATGAGAAACAGAAGGCATGACGTCAATGGGGAACCTTGTAGAAAGATAGCAAGTTGTGCGAATACCTGCTCGATAAAGGGTAACTTTTCTATAAATCTTGTCGTTCCAACATAAATATAAATGCATCAAGAACCTGGTATCATCGACAAAACTTTTATTATAGGGAGTTTCAGTGGCGCCATCTATCCTAGGTCCACAAAACCGTCGGCAGCGGAACAGCCGCCAGAAGCCGGAGGGGGAGGGGGACAGGGCCGGACGGGTATGGCCGGACCCGGATGAGACTTTCCTCCTTTCACCATATTGTTCGCGCTGCGCCCGCCAGCACGTGGTCACGCGGTCGCGAGCGAATGAGTTCTTGCTGCTCACTGATGGCTCTAAAGAGAGAGCTTCACCGGAACCCCGCGCCTTCCCCATTGACGTCACAGCGCACGTGACTCGGAAGTTAGTGAAGGAGTTGAGAGGGGGCGCCGAAAACCTCAATCTTTGTCCATTTTTTTAAATAAAAACTAGGACATGCAGGCAAAAGCGGTTTTTTGTTCTTTACTCAGAAAGGTCGCGACACCAACTCCCAAACTATTTAAGCAAATCACTATAACTGTTGCACAGCTTCTTTAATATCTGTCATTTAACCTGTCATCCCAATGTTGGCATTGGACTTTCTGAGTTCACAATCTCTAAGTATATATAGTTACATTCAAAATTAAGTTAGTAATGGACAGGTGGAAGCTTGGGAACAGCCTTCATGTGTTCAGCTGGGTTTTCGTTCAAGTATGGTGCAACAGTAGGAGAGGGCTTGGAAAACCTCTTTGATTCGAAACTACTTGGCATAAACCAGGCCTGCGCAGCCGTAGCTTTGGCTATTGTAACGCGCTCCCCCAACGGCTAAACGAGCGAAGGCGTGGGGAGAAAAGAAAAAGGACGACCGAAGAGGAGAACGAAAGTAATAGATGGAGAGGGTGGTAAGGGAGTCCGTACGCTATCTTCAGTCGATACACGTGCTCATAGATGGCGCAAGTTGTCCTCCACGGCGCGCGCGCCGCTTGCCCCTTCTCCCCCCTCCTTTTCCTCTTCCTTCTTTTCTCTTTTCTTTTCCCGCTCCAACATGCACTGCAGCATTGATTTAGATTGGTTGCTTATCACAGCAATGCAACTTCAAATAGCTGCTTCTGCCATGAGACGGAGACCAGGATGAACGCATGTACATTTCATTCGTGGTTTATTATTTTCGCACATTTGTAGAAGAAATCTAGAACAGTAATTCACATCGTATGTAAACAACAAAATACAGGAAGATATAGGCGACAACACAAAACACGACAGATAAAAATATATTTGCAAAACCCTTTCAGCACGAAATACGATCAAAGATGCCCTCTAAATACCTGCAAAAAACGAGACCTTTTCTATGTGCATCATGCATGCACCTCACAACTTTTGTGCTTTCCTGGCAGCTGCTGTTCTCTTCAGCGCAGGTTTCTGAAGCTCTCTGTTCAGCAGGCGTAAATGCCAAAGGAGTCGTTGGTGGCAGAACATTCGGAGAAACCTCTCCTTACAGCCTGCTGAACAATCTATTAGTATAACTCTCGGTATGCGAACGCAAAAGGATACAAGGGACACACAAAAACACGACAGACACGGACGGACAGCGTTCCGCTGTCCGTGGCTTCCGATGCGGAGTGCGCACGTGCTCTACGGCATGCGCCGGTTCGCCGATTTTATAAAGTAGCGTAGTGAAAAGGATCTTTAGAACGCCGTCTGACAGGGGTTTTACTCACTTCTTGCGCCGCTGAAAGAGCAAGCGCGCAAGTTCCATTCCCTGATAGAGTTGGAGCAAATAGAGCTGAAACCAATGAAACGAAACCAAACCTACCTCTCGCTTTGGAAATCCTTCGGGAATAGGAAGAACGCCAAGTTCTTAGATTTGCTGGATTTCCCGCACCATTTCGCAGCACAGTAACGCCAAGGCATCCCCTTCGAAGAACACGCGAGTGTTCAAGCTCAAGTTTATGCTCTATGTACGCCGATCCAAGCAAGCCGCCTTCCGCAGAAACACTAGGAGAATCGGACTCGGAGCACTGGACAACAGACGCGCAGGCGTTCACGCCTCGCCCGGCACGCTGGCGACTGTTGAAAACCAACGCAGCCGAGCCGCCGAGCGATATTCGCTAGATTTGCAGCGGTAAAAACACAAACCCAGCGCTTGAGCGTGGTAAGAGCGCCAGTTGCTAACACGGCGGTGGAAGCGCGAAAAGCGGAGTGGGGTATTAGCATATTGACGTCACCGTGGCGTCAATCAGGCCATCGTTACGTCACTTTTGAAGAGCGCCCTCGACGAGCTTTCAATGAACGCCGCTTGCTTCGGGAGCCTGGCATAACCACTATTGGCTTCAAAATGGCCTCGGACTCAAAATCTACTATTTCCGCATGCCTACGTTTTAATAACATAGTACTACTCGTAAACTGAGGGACCGCCATGACGGCCTTTTCATTACCAAGCGAGCT
>JABSTQ010005847.1:0-19012 GCA_013358835.2 Ixodes persulcatus
CCGAAAAAGCGGATCGAGCCCGGGAAACGCGACGGTGGCGGGCCATGTCTGTGCTGGGGAAGCCTTCGCAAGAAGTGTGCGTGTGCGTGTGTGTGGCTGGCCTGATCGACCTGCCCATCTAGCCCACCCGTGGAATCCACCGGTACCACCCCCTTCGAACAATGCAAGGGAAGAGGCCGTAACTCCCGGAGAGTGACCCGCTAGCTCCTTAGTATTGCAATCTAGTTGTCTAGTTTAGTAATTGTTTTTCTTCTGTGTATTTGCTAGGTATATTTGCATTTTTCTGCCCGCGCACCGGCTGGGTTAAGTGCTAAGACTATATTTATTGCCACGTTTCGGTACTTGTGAACCCCATTGTATTATTTCTCTTTTTAATTAAATAATCGTTTCAATTAAACTCACGTTTTTAAAAAAAAAAAAAAAAAAAAAACTTGTGTTACGTTCTCTTTATTGGCAAGACCTCACCGCGGTGATAGGCCGGTCTTCTGGTCAGCATATCTTTCTTCCTTTTCTGTTATAGACCTTTCCAAAAACGAGCTTGTGGCCGGTGCCATTTTGAGCGTTCGTGCGTATGGCGCGTGCTTTGCTCGCTTTCCGAAGCGACGAACACGCACGTGCTGGGCTGTGAAGATCGCACGCTGGACTGTGATTTTGTAAACATTGGAAAGGTCTATAGTGGACCACGAACTTGTGCGCGTGTGACGGCTTACGGCACTCGGTGGCGGCACTGGCTGATTCTCAACAAGAGCGTTCTAATTGAAAATAAACATCTGCAGGCTTTTGAACTCTATGACCCTCTCAGAATTTTATAAAAATATTTCCCCAGATCAATAACTCTCTTGCCCCCTCGACCCAGTAACAGATCATGACTTTTCTGATCACGGATGAGGCGTCGCAAGATATCTTGGAGCGACTTGAGTAGCGCCCAAGCTCACACATGGCTGTTGTTTCCGACGCTGAACCGCTTACACTACCTAAACCTTAATTTCCACTAATTCACCATTGTTTTTCAAGAAATACACTGTTTTCGTTCCGCCCTAGCCATGCACGCGATCGGTTGGGGCAGAAGTTTCCGCAATGTCGTTCGTGTAAGCGATCGCTAGAGAAATCAATCATACTATTTTGTCAGCAAGCTTTCGAGTGGTGCCTAGAAATACGAATCAAATTATATTGTAAGCCAGGTACTAATATTAAAGTACTAACTTTAAATGGTAGCACAATGAACATCTTACGAGCCAAGTATAAAACCATAATAAGGATCGTACGCGCCGCAACGTACAGTTTTTATTGGCAATATCTTTCATATCAGCGATAAAACCAAGTTCACGTGCTATTTCGATAATTCTTAATGACGCCTGGGCATTAATATGACCAAGTACGGATACTGTGGCATGCGTCGCTCGTGTACCACAAGTCGTCAAGACAGAAACGCCCCAGCGGTAATTGATGCGACCACGACCTGGTTACACATTTATTTTTTGGTTTAAAACAAAATAATGCAACATGTCTTTGCATATTTGTAATTAACGGTCATCAAGGACCCATCGAGTAAAATTTAAAGAAAATCGAGAATGATTATTTTTTTTAATTGCCGCACAAAAATCGCAAAATTTTGACTTTTTCGATTTTGACGAAATTTCCGGGCGCAATCCAGAAAAAACATTCAACTATATAACGCTAATTAATTTGTTAAAAGTTCACAAGGCATGAAACACTGGACACAAAAAGTTTCAGCTTTAGAACATAAATTTAAAGCGACATAAATATTCGCCGAAAAATGCCTCATTATGTAAGATTTGCTCCAGAAGCCAAGTTTGGCATTTTATTTTTCTTACAATATAGGCTCATATAAGTTAACTTCAACTAATTCTGGCAGAAAAGTATGCGTTCATTAAATATAAAAAATTCGACAGTGTAGAAAGCTGTATTCGTTATTCCTCCGGCCTTCAAAGTTGCGTCATCGCGCAGTTGGGAAAATCGTTTTTTCAACCTCCTCTCGAATGCGATTTTTCTCACGAATACAATGAAGTATCTTGCAAAAGTAAGGTCTGTCCCGTTGTGTGGACAGGTTTCGCTACCTCATATAAAAATTTGATTGAAAACAAAAAAATAGGCATGACACCACCATGATCGTCCTTATCTGAACACACCCAACAGCAACAGCAAGAAATTCTCCGGTTTGAGGCATTTAGTACTAGTGTCGCCATCTTGTTTAACAAGTTGGAAATAAAATTCACAGGGAGATTTTATTTACACAAATACGCAAATACAACAATATTTTGCTTTCTCGTCATGGTCTTAAAATTAAGTTTAGAGGCACCCCTAGTACGTACGGCAAAACGTTTTGTCACGTTTGTCTTCTAAATAATTGTATTTTCAAAAATGTCTCAAAACGCGCTAAAAACAGTAAAAACGGTCATATTTCTGAATTTTATTAAAAATCTCCAGCGCTCTAAAAGAAAAATCCAAGGGCCGTACAACCTTCATTACGTTATCATAAGTAACCCCCAAAAGAATGAATACTATCGTGCATTCCTGAAACTCAGGTTTGTGTAGCGAAATTTGCCCATTGAGTGACGAGCGGTTGAATCCCCCTTAAAGGGGGGATTATGTTGTGTCTGGTATCTGTCGGAAGGAAGTGCCCGCAGGGGGTTGAAGAAGAAGACGAGGAGTGAATGAAGGACGAAGATGAAACAGCTGGTCTTCCGTTCAGCTGTCTTTAAGTTCCTGTATTAAAGTACAACACACCGTCCGCTAACTTTAGCAGGACGTAATTCCGCGAAATTTAATGAAGTTCGCTCCAGAGGGTGGCGCTACCATCCAGCGGGAAAGACGTGAAGGAGAGGAGATAGGAGCTACCGCCTGTCCAAGTGTGCAGCGAAAACTGGCGCGGCCTGGCGGCCGCAACGTGAAACAGACAAAAGTGAAGATTAATGCCCGCCTTTGGAGTTTCGAACACGTACTATGGCGGACAAAATGAGTTGAAACAGTCCTCACTCTTTATTGGCCTACCCACCAGTATTTGAGAGAGCTGTGGATCAAACTAGGAATGAAATGCGAAGCTGAGATTCACTTTGTACTATTTTACAAATTGAGAGATAATAAAGCAGGGCAGGAACTCACGAGAGTAGCTGCCCACATGGCGCCAGGCGTAGCGCGGGCGTACTGCCTCGGCGCCCTGTGCCGTCCCGTTGTCCACCCTCTGGAAGTTCAGGATACTGTAGCGCGGAGGTGCATCGCCACTCGGGAGGAAACGGAACGTTTTCCCGCTCTCGTCTGAAACAGAACGGCGGCAGAAATGAAGGGCCGCTGGCGCGTGCACGACAACGTTTGATCTTCAAGAATAAAAGTCCGTTACGCGGATGTTTATTGAGGGCTCACTCGCTTCTTGCTTGTTTTCTTTTTCTTTTTTCTTTTGCGAAACATGGTGGCAGGCGCAACATGCGGACATACGGTCAGAAGGGTATTCGTCGCTTTTATTTGATCCATAGAAGACGCAGTCACACTTAGACAGCTACAGATAAAACACTTTCCCGCACGGCACATTATTTCACGCTATGTATCCAACTAACTACGACTACAAATGTAAGAAAAGTCAAGTGCCAAACACTCTCTACCATATGGTATGGGAGTGCGTGCACAACACTTCCACACCCCCTATTCCCTACCGACCGCAGAGCAGTGGGAGGACCAGCTAAGCAGCTCAATCTCTGAGGACCAGTCACGACTGGTGAACACAGCCAAACTGGCAGCGCGGGACCATGGAATCCTGGACTGAGGAAGCCACCCACCTGAGGACGTCCTGATGCTTTCGTCTGCTCAGAATTAAATAAAGTTTATTCCTCCTCTTCCTAACGCAATTGAAGTTCACTGCCGTATTTAGAATATCAGTGGTGACGCGGAGCTCGACGAAATGAGGCGAGCTAGTATTAAACCTGACAAAAGGGCTAAACACCAGCCTTACGAACACACAACGCCTGATTTCTCTGGGGTTCTTCATAGACACTGCGCGCGACACAGTCACGCACACACTATTGCCTGCCTTGCGGTCATGCCCCTTTTTGTCTCACTCAAAACTTCCTTTATGCCATCTCCAGAAGGTCGCAGGTTACTTTCCCTGGTAGGCATGTCACTTTACAGACCAGGGTGCTTCTTTCTCCGACTTTTTTTCGACACCAGTCATTATTATCTATCGGCGGTGAGGTGGCTGGAATGCAATCAGATTCGATTGAACATTTAACGCAAAAATACGTTATTCAAGGCTGAAGCCGTGGCGCATGACCAGATTATAAGAAAAATTAGTATGGGATTAAACGAAATATTGAAGCCCAAACGGTATACACTTAGACGCCGATTTACATACATTGCCAATTCGTTAGAGCGAAAAGCATTTTTGGCAATTTAAGAACCAGCTCATGAGTACCTAAAAGATAAACAAAGAACACAAATCCCGCCATACAAAAAGAAAAAAAAAAAACTCAGGAAAGTGGCATGTTTTGGCAACACTGGCGTTTCCGACGCTGTTCATTATGACGCCACGACTATTCTATTCCTCTACAGAAACAAATAATACCCGTGACCCACGGGCAACTCGAATGCCATTTACAACGAATAACATTTGAGTGATCGGCGAATCAGCTCGCCTGGAGTAACGCGCGCTGATTGGCCGTCCGCTCAAATGTCATTCGTTGTAAATGGCATTCGAGTTGCCCGTGTGGCACGGGTATAAAATTGCTTTCTACTTGGCTTGGTAACCTTCTTCTGTTTCAATATCCGAGTTTTTCTCTCGTGATATTCCTTCTCTACCCGGTTATAAAGCAAGTCTGGGAGCTATTCCACTCGGAAGAAAGAAGTGGAAAGCAGAAGCGGAGGAATCGAGGGATGGTTCCTAAAATATTCTGGTTGTGCGTCGCACTAGAAGCTACTTTCAATTCACAAGAAGAGTATTTATCTGGCGAATGCACCAAACTGTCCATGATGAGCGGTGAAATGGGAATGTCAATCAGTCGGTAGCAATAAAAACTACGTCTATTCGCTTCGCTCACACACGAATCATGGCAAATGCTGTTAGAGTGTTCCCGAATTCAGGCGAGTTCATGCTCCAGTGACAAAAATTCAGTGACAGAAATGAGGCCACGTGACACCACTGCATTGGACCGGATTCGTCATAATGGATACCGTTGCTCTCCTCAGTAGAACAGGTGTATATAGGGTGCCTACAATGAACCTATGCGCTTCGAAACGAGCTGGAAATATCGATGTCTGCACATAGCAAGCATTGAGGTAGTAGGTTTTAGCTGGTGAAGTTTAAAGTCATAGTTTCTTCTCTCTGAAAAGGAAACCAAGAAAGTTGCCAGGGTCAACGAGGATGGGTTCGTAGGTGACCGGGTTAAACCGAGGTCACATTGCTTATGCATCATACAAAAGACAGCCTGCAAACAAGTTCAAAAGAAAGTCACCACGAGATCTGTGCTTCGAATGCCAAATGGCAACGAGTTCAAGGAGGAACTTGGCACGCGGCATTCTAACCTCGGACATCGCGGTGACTGATGTTTGCAGACTGTCTTTTGTATAATGTAGATAAGCAGTGTGTCCCCGGCTTTAGGGTAACCGAGTTAGCGACGCTATATACACCAACTCAATTTTTTTTTTTTTTTTTTTTTTTGCGTACGCCGCGTGGTGGTGGTTCAGGACCATTTCTGCTGCGGGGGATGTGGGCGGAAGTCGCCATGCGGACAGCCCATAACTGTGTTGTTTTGGAAGAAACCAGACTAAAACTTGCCTCTTTGTCAAAACACCGTGACTGGGGCTGCTCCAAAAAAAAAGACGGAAATGGTGTCAAGATAGTTTTTCCGTTTTTAGAGCGCAGCTCTTAGGCGCCCGTTTCCGGCTTGAGCGGCGTCGGCGTAACCGTGAGGTCTCGTGACCCCCCCCCCCCCCCCCCCCCCCGAGGTCACGTGACTTTCCCCCGATGTCACGTGACTCCCCCCCCCCCCCCCCCCCCGAGGTCACGTGACGCCGGGAACGAGGGGTGGAGGGAGAGGAGGGGCGGAGCAGGAGGAAGGAGGGGAGGAGGAGTAGCAGGCAGGATCACGAGGTGAAGAGGAGGGAGGAGGGGTATACCCTCCCCTCAGTACCTTTCCCTCCTCCTCCTCAAGAGCTGCGCTCAAATTCGGCGTTACAGGGAGTTGTAAACGGCTTTCATCTTTTTTTTTTTCCTCTCCGGTTGGTCCGAGAACGTGGATAGGTGCCGTAGAAAGGCAAAACCAGACGTCGCCAAACAACGATTGCTTGTGCGGAAGACTGAGGCAAATTCGCTGAGATTTGAGATCGTCAGATTTATTTCTTTTGCTACAGCAGGAACGCGGGAAAACCGTCAAGTTGTCCGAACCACCCGCAGACGACGTTCAGTGCGTTCTTACGTTCAAACGACCGCCTAATCCTTTAAACTGTCGCCTGCTCTTTCAAGCTCGTCTGCTTGTCCAAACTGAGGTCTGCTCGTTCGACCGACAGCGGCTCGTAGACCACACTTTGTCGTGTTAATTTCGTTAAGAAGTTAGTGTGGACCTCAGAAGATTTTAAAGTTAAATGTTGCTTGGAATAAGTAGGCTCGGTGTAAAAAGCAGATACAAGGTATCGTTGATCATTGTTAACGGTGGCCGTTACCAACTTGTTATGCCCGATTCATATGGTCCGATTGTGCTTGCGATTTTCAGTAGCGACGTCGAGCATCATGTCTACCGTCCACACTTCTTTTGCAGCCCGAGCGACGTCGTGACTGAAGATAGCGAACAGATTCTCATCATGCGAATCAGACTTTAGCGTCCATTCTGCGGCGTTCACGCGAAATGAATTGCCGCATGTCACATTATTCGCGTGAAGGTTTTGGGGTGTAACGAGCCTCGTTAATTTCGCTGAGGTCACTAAAGTGGTAAGACACTCCTAAGAAAACGTAGAATCAACACCTCCAACGCGAAAAAGAGCACGGTGACCTACACAGACGCCGAAAACATAACATTCCAATGGCTTGTTGATCGGACACAGGGTGCCTCTTACCCACACACACCATCGCGCATGCGCGGTGGTGTGTGGCAAGGGATTTGAAATTGGCAAGGGACTTGAAAAACCGCTAGGGGCGCCACCGGCGTCCCTAGCGGGCGCCGCGGTGGCGCCCACTAGGGGAGCTTTGGTATGCTTGTAAATAAGGCCCCTACTTGTAAACATGAGTTGGTGTATATTTGGGTGACGACTTTCTACGGCAATGCAGTCAAAGCTACAGAGCCGAAGCACGCAGTTTAACTGCGCAGCTGAATACATGGGCATTCCAAGGTAAACATAAACAAGCAACGATAAAACTTCCGGTTAACCAGCTTCTTGTGTGTGTTTCAATGAGCAAGAATGAGCATCGCGTCTTTTAAGTTTTTCCTCGGCAGAAAACTAGAAAAGGTATGTCGAAATCCGGATAAAAGATAGATCGATGTGTGTTTCTGGACCATAGTTTAACTTTCAAGGACCTGCGCTTATATTTTTGTACGTGATTTTTATTTCCATTCTATATTCTGAACTTGAGTGAGCCTTGGTTGTACAAATGTAAGCCGTAGATGTGCAACGGTTTCACTGTATACTTTGCCTCTTTTGTATTAGGGGCGAAGCTCCTTAGGGTCCAGCCTTGTCCGTCAGTCCGTCCGTCCGTCCGTCCGTTTGGCGTCCGTGCTCACAAAAAAAGAAAAAAATGTTTGCGCAGTCGACAGGATTTGAACCTGTGCGGGGAGACCCCAATGGATTTCTAGTCCATCGCCTTAACCACTCGGCCACGACTGCGGGACGAGTAGGGGGCTCTGAGATGTGGTAGTAACTCAAGAGCTGGGGATGTCATGGATGAAACGTTGCATGTAGCCGCTCAACGTCTATACAGGAGAGGGTGCTGCGGTCAAATGCGTATATAATCGCGTTAAACTTTGCATGCATGGCTCTGCATTTCACCGACCATAAAGCAGTAATACTGAAGTCGAAACGCAACCCGGAACTCAGCACTACCTATGAGCAATAAAAAAAAAAAAATCAGCACCATCAGCACCACCAGCACCTTTGAACAATAAAATCAGTATCATCAGCACCACCAGAGCTTCGCCCCAATCAACATCATTCACCACGTGGAGATGCGGTCATTTTTTTTGTTCCCGCATGCGTGCTGCTGACCAGTGTAAGGAGCCCGATGACCAGTCAAGCTGCCTACTGCAGCTTTTTCCCTTTGGGCCCCCCATCATTTGATGGAAATTAAGTTATTATTACTATTTTTATTATATGGCACCAAGAAAACGCACCGGATATCGTTTTATTTCACCTCTGTGGCGATTGTTACGTGGACCTACCTGACGGCCTAGTGGAAAATTGTGTACACGCGAGACATTCAAGAAAGTTAGATGCCCACAAATCGACCGAGGCACGCAATTGTTTCGTGTTTTTTTTCTTCCACAGGAGAGAGTGTGCCAGTAAAACATCGCTTCGTCAACTGAGCGTCGTCGCCGTGATTGCACGAGCTGGCCAAAGCGAAACTACGCAACGCCCGTCGGACATGGTTCAAAGAGTGTGTAAAGGATTGTGCCACTCGTGCTTGATCGTGCGTGGGAAAAACCGAGCGGTGCGTTTTCGGCGACGAGTATCTATAGATATGTCGTGATTGACACAAAGCCGTTGCAGTGTGTACGATTGCGCCGCTCGTTCCCCGCAAAAAAAGTGCAGTGGCTTAGCTCGGCTATGCCAGGATATACGTAGCGTGAATTTAGGTTCAGCTGGTTATTCTTAGCTTTCCTGGTTGTCTAGGATTAGCTTGATTATTGTGCTTACTGCTGCTTCAATGACACACACACGGTATACGCATTATGTGACTACTTCGGGATCCGATGAGTGAAGCTTCTCCGCTCTTCTGCGCCGCTGAGCAGCAATTTCGCTCTCCTTCTCCATGGCTATACCACACTGGCAAACGCCCCGCTATATGTATACCCCCACTGATACCTCTGCGCATGCGCACAAAATGAAAGGCGCTATCAAGCGGCTCCGGTGCAGCGTCAGACTTGGCTACTGCGCAACGGAGGCGCACAGCTGGGCACGCGGCGGCGCCAGCGCGTCTGCCGCGGCTACGACATCACTCCTCTGGAATGCGCAGACCGCTGAGGCGCGCGGCGGCGGCTCCGGCGCACCAGCTGTGCAGTCGCCTCGGTGGTTCCGAGGCGAGAGCGCTGGCCTACGGATCCCCATGTGGCGGGTTCGAATCCCGCCCGAGGTGCCCGCAATCTGACGGAGGCTTAATGCGGAGGTGGCGCCGTGTAACCGAGCTTTCGGTTGCACGTTGAAAGATCCCCAGGTGGTCCAAATTAATCCTCAGTCCTCCGCTGGGGCGTGACAGATGCCCGTCGTTGGTTTGGCACGTAAAGCCCCCAAATTTTGACTTTTTTGCGCCAGCTGTGCGCCGTGTGACGTCACTGCTCCTCGCGCGTGCGCAGCACGACTCTCCAGGAGCCACGCGAAACTGCTCAACCTCGGCCAGTGTAGCTCACGCTACAAAAATAAGCGGCGCGTCTTCGACGACGAGTGCCGAGATATCGTGATTGCTAACTTCGACCTACCGCGGCTATCCCATGAATGATATTTACGCGGACAGTTGCCGACACGGGCGTCAAAAGGCTTATTTAGATTAGAGAAAGCAGGCGATAAGGTCAGACGACTAGTTTTGAGTCCGACTTGTTACGATCATGCGACCGTCCTGGGGACATCCCATTTGTTCGGTCTGTTCTGTTTGGGCAGACACACGCAAGCGGTGTTGTTTGACGACGTGGGCGAGTAATAAAATCGAAATATTGTTACCAGTGCCTTCAAGCTATGTTTCACGTGTTTCTTTAATCGTGTCACGCACAGACATTGCATTCAGAATAGAGAAATCTGGCTCTCGAACTTCGAAATTGGCGTGTATAAAATTGGCCTTGAACCGAACCTGGGGGTCGGTTTCACGTCAATTTTAAATGAAATATGAAAAGATCCCACCGCTGACAGAAACTCTCAAAATCTAGGCTTTTAGAGTGCAGCTCTTAGGCGCCCGTTTACGGCTTGAGCGGCGTCGGCGTAACCGTGCAATGCATTATTGGAAATGTCCCATAATGCACAGCCCGGGGAGGAGGAGGGAGAGGAGGACGATGGGAAGGGGAGGAGGAGGGATAGGAGGGGAAGTAGGGCAGGGGGAGGAGGAGGAGGGGAGGAAAGAGGAGGGGAGGAGGAGAGGAGGGGAGAGCTTGAAGGAGGAGAAGAGGAGGAAGAGGAGGGAGGAGGAGTAGCAGGGAGGATGAGGAGGTGAGGAGGAGGGAGGAAGGGTATACCCTCCCCTCAGTACCCTTCCCTCCTCCTCCTCAAGAGCTGCGCTCCAGTTCGGCGTTACATGGTGTTGTAAACATCTTTCATTTTTTCCTCTATTTTTTCTTAGTTCGCCCCAGGGTTTTTGCTAGAGCTTGTTCGGAACTCTCACATAAATCGTCTGTTTACAAGCTCACATGCACCCGAAAAATAACGTCAAAAAGAAATTCTGCTCTTAGAAAAAAAAAAAAAATAGAACAATTATTTTTATTAAATATTTTATCCAGTATTAAGTTGGTTTTTGTTATGAAAACCTGCAGTTTCAGGTTAAAATTGAAGCTATATTTTTCGATTTCCGAAAGGGGCGAATATGAATTAATCTTTCAAACAACTTTCATTTGCCTATAAAAACACAATCGTTCGATCAAGTTTCTTCGCTGTCCGGAAGAGTCAGATGTGTGATTCTCTAATTTAAAAAAAATTAAGCTATGATCCGAAGTTTGTTTAGATGCTTATATCCTAATTGCTAATTAATATAATTGATAATTATATCAAAGTTACGTCACTTCAAGAAGCCCGTAGACAGGCAAAACATAACAAAAAACCGATTTGTTTGCGGAGCACAGGAAACATAGCGGTGACATTACCCTTTAAAAACATGCAAACAATACCCGAACCGGAAGGGTTTCCTGCTCCCTGTCATGGCGGCCGGAAGTGACCCGAATACCACGTATATGGTTGGTATAGTTCAACCGAAAAATCTGCAGGGTGTAACTTTCTTCCGATTGTACGACGGTCCTGTGACACTGCGCAAACAAAATATGCCTGCGCAGAGATCTTCGAAGCACAAAGGAAACGTACTTCAAACATGCTTTAGGCGTCAGGTAATTCTGTCATAGTGTCTGCAGCGAACAAAAATATAATAAAATTGTTCTTTTTATCTTTGATTTCACAATGTTACTAACATTGTGGCGTCGCGCGGTTCTGTGATGGGGCTTTGCTGTGTGAGCGGCTGCAAACATCGCACCGGTTGTTCTTCCACGGGGATTTCGTTTCACCGGTTTGGCCCTCGTGCGTTACATTCCGAATATTTTCAGCAACGTGAAACAATTAGTGATCCTTTGACGCCCACCGAACCAAGAAAGCGATGCGTTTCATTCCTCGGTCACCGTCGCGGCAATGACGACTCCATTCAAGAAGATCAGAGTGTGCGGACTCTGTGGCTCTGTGCACTTCAAAGCAGATGACAAGAGCGAGTCGAAGGAAGTGTAGAGCCGGACCCCTCCAGTGACAGTTCCTATAGGGGGTATTCACTGGCCGTCATATTTGAGGTCACTGTTTAGAGCGCATGCTCAGAACGAGCTCGCATTAATAGGCTGCCAAGACCGGCAATCTTGATGGTGCGGGGTGCACGTTGCAAAATAACTGTGGAAGCTCGCCGTCAGCACGTGCTCAGCATTAGCGCACACAGATATGGCCGCCAGTGAATACACCCTATACGTTGGCTTCTATTCCGCAACGCTTCCCCCCCGCCGGTGAAAAACAACAACAACACACAAACACACTCCTGGGACGTTCGGGTAATGGAGACGGATTTAATTGTTACTTACAAAAGTACATCGGGCGCGAACGAGAGATGCTCGCGCTGCCCAGTCAGCATGACGCATGCACAGTGCTAAAATAGACACGAAGAGAAAAAGAGATAAACTAAATTACAACAGAAAGGAAGCTGCCACGGAGGACGCAGTCGTCGGCCGGCTAGACCTCTCAGACTGCAGATAAGTCGTCAAAAAATGCAAAGTGTGAAACCGAGTTGCGTATTTTCCGCCAGTCACGATACCTTTATACAGACACACGCTTGTTCCGCTCTAATTTAGGAAAATCTATTAAGTTCATTCGTACATACGTGATGTCGCACGCAATCGGCGCTCGATATTTTTCTTCAGTATAGCGGTGTGCAGCATCGCGAGCAACAGCCGACGTGCACGAGCAAATTCATCGCGATCATGCTTTGCGCGAGTGTCCAACAGCGCACCTACCAACTCTCTGCCTTGCTCCGTTCACCAAGAGCACAACGACGACCGTCGATAATCATCCAGTTTCCAGCAAAAACGATCAGAAGCAAACGTCACGCATGCTCGCACTCGTCGAGCGCCTCCGTAAACTATGAACAACCACGAGAATCATTGAAAGAGTCAGAGCTGAGAGGAGGTTTGTTTTGGTTTGGCGCGGCCTAGGAGGATAGAAGACTGCGTTACATGGCTGTGCTATCATCAGCAACCGCAAGCATCACGAGAAGGTAACTCACTACGGGAATGAGCTGAGCTAGTTGGTTGTACATAGCTTGCATGTGACGTCATTTGCGGCTATGCCAGTATTTTATGCGCGCCCGCGCCCTTGGTTTGCCGGTTTGCCATGTTAGTTTCACACCGCAGATGTTGTAGTTCGAAGACACCAGTGAGTAGACATAACCGTCAGTCCCCAGCAATGACGACCCTTGCAAGCTACGTATTACATCACGGGTGGAACCAACTGAGCGCCGGTTCCACCTGTGATCATAGGAAGGGTCTGATCTGCGAGGAGCTATGTTTTAGTTTGGCGCGAGGGTGTGAGAGAGCGTAAGAACGGTTGAAAAATTACACCATCTTCCCGAGGGGAACCATGGGGTGATGCGGAGCATCGGGGTGGTGCTGACGCTTGCTTGCGCCAACCCACTAACTGATGGGACTGTTGCTTCCATCACACTTCATCGGAAGAACGGAGTGAAGTGGAGTCAACAGCGGTGAACTGATGTAGCACGAGTAACTTTGAAAGTCTAATCAGACCGCACGGTAAGGCGGCGCAAAATGCCCTAACAGCGCTTGCAGGTTTCCTCGTCGAGACCGGGCTGGCCGGCGAGATCTAGGCTGCAACGGACGCGAGCGGTCGGGAAATGCTAGCAGACGACAGCCGCGGAGTTGCGGGGAAAGCTCACCCCACTAGAAAGGCCTGGCCTGGCGCTGCGACCCGCGCGCCGAAAACTTTCCTCCTTTCACTCCTCCGGGGAAACACGGTTTCGCCTCAGACCCCGCCCCGGTCACGTGATGGGGAACGCGCGCAGCGCGCTACCGCTCACACTTGAAGGAGAGGAGACTAGAGGAGAGTTGCGCATGCGTAGTGTGAGTGCGGACTACGACGCCGACGCCGCGGGACATAGACCCGAGCAAGAGATGCTCCGCATCTAAAATTGGGCGAGTTGGTTATGCATAGTTACGAAGAGAGAAACAGCGCCAAAAGTACGGAGGACAAAGAACGAGGAACACACAGACCGGTCTGTGTGTTCCTCGTTCTTTGTCCTCAGTATACTTTTGGCGCTGTTTCCCTCTTCGTAAGGGCGCGAGAAAGGGACGAGTGTCAAGAGGGTATGACTTGCGGGAGCTATACGAGGCTGACGTCATGACCTCTCCATGTCTTCTAAACTCATTGTGTGGTGTATCGTCGATATCTTAGGCACCTTCTCCGGAGATTAGTATCGTTGTACTTGTCCAGCTCGTTTGCACCTTTCTATACTCTGTTTCACCTTATGATGTACCGCAGGAAAGGCTACAAGCGCGAGCTCCTTGCTCTAGGGCACATCTCGGCGGCACAAGCTCTCGTGCTTTAAGAGCAGCTCCCAACGCTATGAGCTCGTGCTTCTAGCCTTGTCTGCGGTACAACATAAGGTGAAACGGAGTATAATAATTGCATTATCGTCACTTTTCTTCGCCCCATAAGATTCTCTCGAAGTTTGGCAATCAAAAGTTGTCAAAACGAACCAAGCAAGAGGTGTGCAACGTGTGCGCACAAGTGAGACAAAGGAAATCGGGACTCTGCATTGTTTTTGTACACCGTTTGGTGAGCGAGCTCACCGGCGCAGCAGGGATCGGGATTGAGCCAAGGATCCCTGGATTCTGCAGCGCGAGCTTTCGATATACGTGTTTCGAGCTGTGGTTCACCACCAACCATCACTAGGGTCAACGGTAACTGAGCGCGATCCAAATGGGATTTGACTTAGTGTAGCGTGTGTTCGCTCATATTTCGGTATATCGAGCACGCGCTATGATTGTTTCAACACCAGAAAAGTTTACGTGTCATTAATCTATAAGCTGCAGCGCTAATGATATTCGAGGCATTTTATGAATCAACGTCGCATATAATAGAATTTGACGAGGTCGACCACGGAAAAATGTACCTGGTAAGTTGGTACGAGTGCTTCATTGAAAGCGTTGGCTTGTGCATATAGAAACAGGTGAAACGTAGGGAAAGAAACAGGGATATGCTGGCATGCTCGGCAGTCGCGGTTCAGCACCCCCAACCTTGATCCTCGTGGGAAGAGATGAACTGTAGCGATTGCGTATATGTCACGCCAAAGCCGAAACTAAAAAAATAAAAAAAAGTGAGGAACTACTTGGCGCTGTAATACATTGACGTTAGCTTCCCTGTGGCTCTCTCTTCATTGCCACAGAAAGTTGAGTATGGGGCGTTTCACGGACGTAACGCCGTTCACCATTTTGTTATGAGCTATCTGGCGCGTGCTAAAATGAAGTATTCCGGGGATTCATACGACTTCCACAAATCAAGAGTGCACAAAAGATTTTAAGTTTCATCGCGCCTTCTTTTTCTGATAAATAAAACATTTTCTCACTCCCTCACTCTAACAACAAAATGGCGGATTGACGTCAAGTGAAAACCCCCTATAAACCGTTTTATCGTGGACAGCGCCATTCTGAGAGAGAGAGAGAGAGAGAGAGAGATGAGGAAAAAGGGCTAGCGCCGCTTTACCCTTGCTGGTGCGTTAGAAAGAGTGAAAATCCCGAATGAAAGGCTACGCCGGTGTTGGGTGTATGCAGTGGCCGAACTTCGTTCGCGCTTTCTTCTGTGTTTTAAACTCTCAAACTTAATTAGAACCACAGGCTTGGATGGCGGGAGTCCGCCGGTCATCGGGATACGATTGCTCGGTTATAGGGTGCACGAATAACGACAGAAAGTGTCAAATAGTGTCCGACGACCTACGTAGCTTGCCCGGGAATTCGGCAAGTGCGGCTGCAATGTCTTTAAGCTCCATCGCTTTCCACATGGCCCCGATCTCCGGTGGAAGTGGGTTGCGTCCGTAAACCGAAAAGGCTTTTCCCCAACGCCATCTTCTAGCCTGAGCTCGGGGCATTTTGTAAATGAAGCGCGCACCGAACGCTGTACCGCCGATGAACATGGGGAACGCTCGCAAGGTGCGTGCAAGTTTTCTCGTGGTATTGCTGTTTCAGCTTGTAACTTTTTGTAGCTGAATTTATCTTAATATTTATATTTTAAATTGGTGACATTAACTCGATTTTATCATCTACCACACTTAGTTGAAGACTCCTTTCCGCCACCGGGTGTGGCTGGAAAATCTCGAAGTTAGTTCTTTTTCCTGAATCGCGATCTCCTGCGCGATACCGGAGAGCCGTGAACCTATGTTGACCGTCACAACGCGACTAGATGTTTTAATTTTCATAATTAGTATGTATAATGTAGCTGGAAAGGAACCTTCAATTTCTGTTGAAATTGAAGGTTTCAACCTACTTTCGATCTATCCGAATCAAAAGCAGTCCATCTGTACGTAAGGTAGTAGTAGCACAGGACTACCAAACGGCATCCTGTCTTTCGACTTAAAACGTGTTCCATTTCTGTTTCTGGGGAAGTGCTCGTGTGACCGGGAGAATGGCGGAAAGGTGGAGGGGGGGGGGGAGGGGAGAAAGCCGCGAGTCGCACTTTAACACGCGAAGAGCCGCATGTGGCTCGCGAGCCGCAGCTTGGCCACCCCTGGCCTAGATCGTAGAGGGTCCATCTCAAACCACGGGGAGCGTTTGATATTTAATGGCGGATGCCTCTAGCCAACGTTACTAGAACGACTCAGTTGGGAAACGGCCATAGGAGCCTGCTTTGAAAAAAGTGGCTCCGATCCGTACTCGAGAACCGAACTGGACGCGATCGCAACTCCGCCATTTCCCACGCAGCGGCCACCCCGGGAATAGCACGCCTACACATATTGGCTCAGGTCACGGTGTAAAGGCCGGTTCGGACACTTGCGTTTGAGTGCGTTTGACTGCGTTGCATCGAGCACCGAAAGCGAGTCACCGGCACATCTGTGCTCCGTATGAACCGTGGAATCCAATTCAAGGAATCATCTTGGCACGCGCTATAAGCAGCAGGGATGTCCTGGTTTCTCGCTGCCGCAACGCGGTCAAACGCAGTCAAACGCAACTGTCTGAACCAGGCTTAAGGCGGCGGTCCCACGGCGGCCATCTTGAACAAGCCATTAGTTTAACCACTAGATGGCGGCACTCATCCGTGTGGTCAGAAAACAAGCTCGTGGCAGTGATGTTCCTCCTCTGCTCTTAATTTCCTCCTTTCTGCTGCTCGCCCGTGCACGTTCAGCGCTCAGCGCGTGCTCCCGTTCACACAAATGCCAGCAAACGTGCCAGTGGTGCTAGCGGTGCCCAGTTCGCACAGAAGCGGAGCCCAGCTAGCTCATCGACCCGATCGAGAGTGCCTAGCTCGAGATCGAGAGGCTCACAAGCCAGAGCTATCGTTTTAACTATTTAAGAATTAAAAACATAGTCAATCAATCAGTGAAGAATGTTATCAAACGTTAAAGAACATATATAAGACATGCCTTGTCAGCATTTCGGTAATGAAAGATCTTTTGCACGACAAAAACGTTTAAATTCATTTTCGCTGTAAGTCAGAGCGCAGCCGACATAACAGGACAATGAGGCCAATCAAGCAGAACCAAAAAACACTATGTCACGGAGCTCAACATCCTATAGTGCGTTTGTTGTCACCGGTCAAAGCAATCAAGCGCAAACCATGCACTATGGCCTTGCGCTTTTAGTATGCGTGTTTGTGCTTGTGTATCTTATAGTCTTTGACTGCCATTTTATCTATAATAAAACAAGCAATAGCAGACTTTTTTTTTCAAGGCGGGTGTTCAGAAGGGCGCTTTATATAACTCATCATTTTGATGGTAGTTTGATTAAACTTGAATACCAATTATCTGACCTTATAAATAACCACCCTAATATTGTTGAAATAGTACGCCGAGGTCGAAGACTCTGCATGTTCAAGAAAAGAGTAAAAGTGTATTTTGTAGCCCAAGTGGCTTAAATTTTGTTAGGCGAGTGGGTAGCAGATTTCAAAGTGCATTTTATGGTGCTTTTGATATTTTTTGCATTATTATTTAGGTCTATTTATAATTTGGTGTTGAAAAAAAAATATACCAACCTCTTAAATGTATCTTTATATATATATATTTTCTGTTTGATTGCAACAGATATGAAGAATTTTACAGTAACGCTGACATTGTATGTTAATTAATGTGATCTCAATGATGTCGATGGGAATGATTTCCATTTGAAGCGTTTGATGACGTTGATATTAATTACGATAACTACGATGTTTAGCTGATGTCAATTTTATTATTTTATGCATAATTGATTTTTATACTGACACTGGTCCTGTACACCATTGAATGCTGTAAAAAGGGGCTGATGGCCTGGTCAGAAGACTTTTAATGCGAGAAAAGTATTAGCCCCACCACGCAAAAATCCGGCGGCGGCGGCGGCGGCGGCATGCGATGGTACCAAAAATGGCCGACGGCGCAAAGAGTAAAAACACGTTACAAATGCTCGGATTGACGTCAAAATTTTCACGAAGGTTCCTATAAATAAAGTAAATGAACGACTTTCGAAACAAACTTTAGTACATTTCGGTCTGGATGGGAATCGAATCCGGGCCTCCGGGGTGCGAGACGGGCACGCTTTCCCGACTCCACGGCGGCTCCAAGGTTCTGGCTGACTAAGGTGTGCCTATTGCGTGCCACAGTTTTGGGAGGAGAGAAGGGAACGCTATTCAGAACTCTACCCATTGGCGCAAGTAGCCCTGGGAGTGCATGCGATCCAGGTCAGCGTGCAGCGAGCCTTTTGTGCACTGAAGTTCATTCTATTGTCTCAGAGGTGCCGTCTTTCCACGAATATGCATTCTTCGGTCAGCTGCCTGACATTGAACTGCGCTTTCACCCACGTCAAGAGGTGCTCCAGCACTAGCTCGTTCGTTCCACAGAGTAATGTGAGCCTTTGCTTTCTATATGTAACAATATGCGTAGTTTATCTTTTGCTGTCGTCGACTGTTTTTTTTTAGCACATGAGTACGAACCGGTTCGAACCGGTTTGAACCTTTATTTTTTCACTCCGGAGCTGAACCGGAGCTGAACCGTTTTCCCTGAACCGGAACTAAAAGCGGAACGAAAAACATTTCGGTTCGAAACCCTGGTGACAACTTAGCCATTTTTCCGCCCAATCGTTTTTTATGCATTTTGAAGTGCGCGCAATCCGGTGTCACTCAGCTCGAGCCCGTAGCTTTGGCTAGTGCATAGACGCCATTTTACCGCCCAAATCACGCACCGAGTGCGCGAGAGCGTCACGCGCTGGCACATTCAGAGCAACAATGGATGTCTTCACCCTGAGACAGACAGATACGTAGGCAACCTAGGCTAGAGTGAACAGGCATGATCTCTTACGGCCATTGCACCGGGAGTATAGTTGCTCCCTGCGGCGGCAGCTTGGAGGGGTCGCTGTAACCCTACCGCTCTACAGTGCTTTAATTCTTCTGAGAG
>JABSTQ010005848.1:0-29505 GCA_013358835.2 Ixodes persulcatus
TCGTAATCTATAGTTGAATGTAGATTGTCAGTTTCCCACGTTATGTGCCCGTCACACTTCTGACTGGTATTACATAAAACTAAGTCATGCTTTTCCACCAGTTCTAGTAATATGCTTCCAGCTGAGTCCGTATACCCATCCAGACCCTCGATATGGGCATTCATGTCTCCCATAATAATTATTTCAGAGCCTTCCCCTAGCTCACTATTGTCTCTTGATATGCAATCAATCATTTTTCTGTTTTCCTCTTTAGCACCTTTCCCTGTCCATAGGTAAACAACTCCAAGGAGTGTTGATTCCCCAGCGACTTTTCCTTTCAGCCACAAGTGTTCGGTGCACTCCTTTCTGATCCTTTGAAAGTTCATGTTCTTCTTAATAAATGCTCCAATTCCACCTCCCTTCCTCGTTCCCTCCGTTCTGTTGCATTCTTCCCACACATAGTCAGGGTTGCAAGGTGGCTGCTCCATGTCTCTGAGATGTGTTTCCACAAACCCATACACCACTAAATCCTCCTTTCTTAGTTGCTCCTCTACCTCTTCCCATTTTAACCTATTTCTACCACCCTGCATGTTAATATATCCAATGTCTGATTGTGTTGTTTGTTTATACCTGTTCTTACGTTTTCTTCTCTTTTTAACCCTGGGTGCCTCTCCTGACTTTGTTGGGTTTTCAGTTACTTCAGTACCCCCAGGGCCCTCGGTCCCCCCAAAAAAGCAGTCACCGTGCGGCCCATCCTATCCCCCACCCTGTAACCCGTGGCCTCACTGTAGAGAATGCCATCTGCAAAAGGGCGGGAGCCAGCCTCGTACACTTCCCTGTTTACTTCCATTACGTCGTACCGAAGCTGTCGACTCATACCCTTAATTACTCTGTTGGCTTCGACAACCCTCCTCTCCGTTACCCCGGACTGCCCCCGAACTTCTGAAATGGTGCACACAACCACGTGCACATTCTCAGACACGTCCCTCAGCTTACGCATTCCCACGTTTAGCTGCTTTCCGAGGTTCTGGCTCCTACCCTGGAGCACATCATTAAGCCCCGCGTCAACTATTACTAGGTTCCTTCCCTCCCGGTTATCCCACACCCCCTCACGTGCTGCGGTCATAGCATCCACCATACACTTCCCTGGCTGGACCTCTACGGTTACCCTCTGGTCTCCCTTCACCCTATTCAGTACAAACCTCTTAACCCGTGCTACGTTAGAGCTCCCCACTACCAGTACCCTAGATCCCCCTGGTACCTGCGCGCCCTTGTCCTGCGACTTATCTGCTGTCACCTGACTGCCCGACGCCTGCTGCTCGAAGGCGCTATTGAGCTGAGGGACACTCAGCTCTCCAGCGTCGTCGAGCCCGTCGGTCAACAGGCTGGACTCCTGACCACCAGCGACCCCAGCCTGCGGACCGGCGGTTCGTCCCGCTAGAACTGACACTTCCTCCTTTCTTCCCTCGCTACTCACACTCGCTCGAATTACCCCTTCCAGGCGCTCTACCCTACTGTCACACTCCCTCTTACACTCCTCTAAACCCGCCTTCCACACTTCCCCCAGCTCTTCCACCTGCTTCTCAAGACCGACCCGCTGCTCCCTCTCATGATTAAGCTGCCTAGTCAGCTCCTCAACCTGGGCCTCGAGACCCACCCGCTTCTCTCCTTCTGCCTTAAGCTCGGCCTCAATCTCCCGAACTCTACCCTCCCATTCCCCAGTTACCTGCTGAAGCTTCACACAAAGCCGACACTCAAAACTCATCCCCTTCGCCTCCTCCAGACTCCCGAAACCGGTCTCCTCTAGGTAACACCACCGCCCACACCCCTCACACTGCACCAACTCGTCCCCACCCTTGTCCTGCCGACCCAAATCTAGACCCATATCTAGACCGCGGGAACAAACCGTCACTTCCCGCCAAAAATTCAAACAGCCTACGAAACTAACTTCGTAGTAGCCTCTACTAATCCCAACTACTGCTGTTCAAACCTAACACTGCTACCGCATAGTCACTTCCTATCAACTCTCAAAAAGAGAGAGAGAAAAGAAGAAAAACTGGCACTTAGCTTCGGATGCTCGAGGAGAACCAGGAAACACGTCCGCTCACCGCAACGGCCGCAACGCCTCTAGCGGGTGCCACCGGCGCCGCGAATGCACGACGGGGTGTGGAAAAGAAGCTCGCCGTCGCCCATACACAAACCATTGGAATGCGATGTTGTCGGCGTCGATGTGAGTCCCCCTGCCCTTTTTCGCGTTCGAACTGTTGATTCTACGTCATCCTGGCAATGTCTGACTACTGAGCGGCCTCAGCGAAATTACAGAGGCTCGTTACACCGCAAAACTTCCCGTGAATAATGTGACATGCGGCGATTCATTCTGCATTGACCCCGCAGAATGTACGCGAAAGCCTGATTTGCATGATGAGATTTCGCTCGCAATTTTCAGTCGCGACGTCGCTTGGGCTGCAAAAGTGTGAACCGTAGCTGAGATGGTCGACGTCGATACTAAAAATTGCAAGCAGAATCAGACCAAATGAATCAGGCGTAAGAAGTCGGTAATGGCCACAGGTAACAATAATCAACATCTCCTCTATCTACTGTTTGCATCGAGCCTGCTTACCAACTTGCAAACTTAAGTCTTTTGAGGCCTGAACTTGCTTCTTATCGCAAAAACCGGGCAAACATTTGGTCTACGGGCCGGTGTCGTCTAAACGAGCAGACGACAAGCAGAAACGTTTGAAAGAGAAGTCGACAGCTCGAATGAACAGGCGGCCGTTTGAACTTGAAGAAGCACTGAAAGTAGTCCGCAGGTGGTCCGTACTACCTGACTGTTTTCCGGCGTTCATGGTGCAACAAAACAAATAAATTTGATGACTACAAGTATTCGTGAATTCAACCCAAAGTGCTTCCCTCCCAAGCAATCGTGTTCCGATGGCGTTCCGATGACCTTCAAACCTTTCTCGACTCTTTTAGTACAGCCCCTGTCGCGGCGTTTTGACGAGAAGGCAGGTTTTTGTCTGGTTCCTTTCAAAACTTCGCAGGAATACACGTCTCACATGGCGACTTCCGCCCACCGCCCCCAGACCGGAGGTGCGCCCGACGCGCCACCACCGCGCCGTGCCGTAACAGAGATGAGTTTGTGTATACACACCCGGATCTTGAAGGGTAATGACAGCTCGGCCATTGAAGTGCTTGAACGTTGCTTTTTTTGTTTTAACCGGCAGCTTGAAAAATGGAAGGCGTGAACAATTGTGATCAAGATTGTTGCCTCGTGATTCGTTCTTGGGCGTTCTTATCGACCAGTGGCGCCATCTCTGTGGCTAAGGAGCATTAATAAAATGCTAAATACGAGCCACGCCCTAAGATGTTGAAGCTGTCAGCGAGTGCAGCTCTGAATACCCAAAGCGCGAGCGCGTAGCCTTAGCGGGTGATTCGTTGACGATTCGACCCCATCAGTAGCATTGTCAGCGACTGAAACGACAGCAGGGCGATGGTTTAACCGACACAAATAGGCGTCGTTTACAACATGACAGACAAGGGACGCAGCTTGCAACCGATCAACGAAAGATGACCAGCGATTTGACGTGATGTTCTTCAGGTAGTTCTTCACCTTAACTATGCTACCGCCCGGCGTACGAAGCACGGTCGACAATGCCACTCTGTCGTTCGCATGATAAAAATGAGGAAAGGTGTTGTCTGAGAAGTAAGAGACAAGAGGAATAAAATAAATACATATACGTGTATCTCATGATGTCTTGTATCGCTTGGGTGGTTGGGGGCTGAATCAAAAATTGAGGGGAGAAAGGGCGCTACAAACAGAAACACGCACAAATATACACGGCGGGAAATCGTCGGCATCCGTCTATTCATGAACTAATATTTCGCAGCAATGTCCCTTCATCATAGTGAAGGTTCACAGGCAATAAATAAGTTCGGTTTCACGAATGAAGATGATCAACTCGGAGAAGAAAGCTCTGAGTTAACCGGGAAATCCTCAAAGGTTTAATTTATTCTCTATGCAAGCGCGTGGTTGACCAGAGTTACGGGGGTTCTGCATGAGTCGCTGGCGTTCCACTGGGCGTGATCGGCCAGCCACGCCGCATTCGGAATGTATACTTTGGCACGTTTATCTGTGCAAGGGAGAATATTGGTGATGCTCATACGATGTGACTGTCATTCAGAAAGTCGCTCCTCGCGTGTAGCAAGCAGCACAACTTGGTAGCCCCATGTATGGCTGCCAAGTTTCATGGTTGTGGGAAGTAGCGAAAATTTAGCGTGGTCCTCAGAACTTCATACTAATTTTGTGGCCCAGTTTACAACCGTAAAATGTAGAAATATCAATTCAGTTCCACTCGAACTCCTTGACCAGCTTCGCCTCCATACGCTCTCAGGTAATTTTCAACATGATCAACATCCACTATCTCGCCTGCACACGTACTGCATTTCCATGCAGCTCTTATGTGCGGCTCCCCGCGAGTATGACGTCACAGCTACGTCACCTCTGACCTCACGTTTTCCACCTTGCCCAAATGCTAGGGTGCCTCCATTTGCCGGCCGCTCCGCTGACAGGGTGGAGACACCCGCCATTTTGTGGCGAACTTTGCGATGCTCTCACCGGCGTCATATTGCGTCAATTGTTTTCAGAAATTTTGCTAAACACAACGTTTCTGCACCACAACATTGTCACACACACTTTCAGGACGCACACCCAATGTGGAGCTAGTACTGACCTCAGGCGCCATATTGTGGCGCTCCATTGGCGCCTTTGGTGTCTCCACACTGTCAGCGGAAGCGGCCGGCAGATGGAGGCACCCTACCAAACGCCGACCCATGGCGCCGCCAAGCGCCGGTCCCACAAAACATCGATCGCAGTGTCGGAGCGACGCGGCGAGGGAAGACGCTCGATCGGTCGTCGGCCACGAAAAAGTCGCACGCTGACGTTTGTTCCTCGTGCGCGAACTGCCGAGGTTTCTTGAGAAGGAGCGTGCGAGAAAGAATAATGCGACAGATAGAATGTTTTTTATACTCGGAGATTATCTCGAAGTGCTGCTCTTATGGAAGCGAATCAAAGTATACCGGCCTGCTTGACAAATGCGGGAGACCGCACTGGACGGCTGACCCTCGTAACTCATCGGATTTCTCCCAGAAAGGCCCTGCGAGGACAACTGACACGCATCGGAAAACAGGCCTCCGATGACGACGCACTCGATCTCCGAGTCTGCCCGTAGCGATTTCGCGCCTGGATAAGTAATCTAGTTATTTTATGTAACACGCGACCCTCATGTGGTTGTTTTGAGTTGGTCACCGTCTGCCCTGGTACAGTGTGTGCTGACATATCTGGTATTAGGGGGTTTGGGACAAGTGTTGGAAATTCTGCGCCGCCTCGTCGTGCCAGTGTTCTTCCGTTTTCTCGTGAGCAACGCGTCAGCGTGGCATGTTTGGATAACACGATGCCTGGGCGGCCCATCCTGCGGCGTTTTTTGCTGTGTCTCCTGGTTGGGTTTGAAGTGAGGTGGATCCAGGTTACAGCGGCAAAGAACGTGCCGGCACCGACGGTAACCGCCACGACAGCGTATCTACGAGTAATTACTACAGGTAAGCAACATTGCGCGGCTAGTGCGCCTATAAAAAATAAAACACATTCGCGAAAACAAACAAAAAACGCATAACAACTAAACATTGAAAGTATAGTTACACCATTATCGTAAAATTAATCACGCATTGCTTTTTCGCGTGCAGATACGCAAGTATGCTTTTTAACGAAGCCAGATTTGTGACCTACCTCATTTGACAATTAAAATAAAAGCGGTCATAGATGCCGAACGCGTGACTGAACTACATTGTCCAAAAAGTTGTGTAACCTAAAAGAAAAAATATATTACTCACTAATTACGTCAGCATCTTTTCCAAAGGATGTCGTAACACTAGCAGGCACAACCATCGAACAACAATGAAGCACTGTACCTCGTGATTAACGTTGCCCAATGAAGTGTCTCTGGTTGTTCAGTTGCTTTCCTAATGCCGCGGTCCCACTGCTCACACATCATACAATAGACAGTCTGCAAACCCGAGTCACCGAAATATCCGTGGATCGAATGCTGCGTGTCAAGTTTCTCCTTGAACTCATTGCCATGCGGCATTTTGATTGACGTTGATTTTAAATATAATGCGCATTATATCTAAAATAAAACAAACAACTTAAAAACCGATTCCTTCTTAAATACTGTGTTTCGTGCTTTACATGACTTTTAAGGTAAAAATCGCTGACAAGTCTATTTCGTTTTTTTTTGTGTTAGCGCCCATTGCACGCTTTTCGTAACCCAGCCGTGTGGCTTTGATGCCGTTGATAAGATTATGCATGCTGGCCAGCCATCGTTCTCACTTCTTTTTTACCTTGGCGTTTGTCTCTTCATTTCTTTATGACTTTCTTATTTTAAGATGTGCGAGTTCTTGGGAGGTAAAGAGGACCACCGGTGGTACAGTCACCAATACGCTAAGAAACGTACACTCTAAAAAATGCCCGTGCGTCTTCTTTCCCGCAGAGCACGCAGACAGCCAATCCCTGCTGTTTGCGGAATCACCTCAGCGAATAACAATGCCGAAACATCTGTTTAGATCAAAAAGCGAAGACTGCGATGTAGCATCAAGCAATGCAAGCGTGACGTTTTGCATTGCTTAAAGGGGCACTGACACCCCAAAGGTCGTATCTTTTTTTATTGTCTAAAACGACGCAAGTTGTAGTCATAGACACGCAAAAAAAACCGCATCGCGAAAATAAATGTCCCCGCGCGCGCGCGCGCTTTATTATTTTTGGCGTTTAAATCTCCCGCCGCAACCTCCTCGCTTCTTTTGATCGGTGACCTCAAAAATCAGGAAATTTAGAAGCTTTGTAGACGACATTTCTATAACATTTATTAACGGCAATCGTAAAACATGTTTTTTAATGCAATTGGGAACGCACTACGGCCCCTCTTTTTGAAATACCAAAAATCAGAGTTCGGTGAGATGTCCCCTCCTAGATTTGTGTCCTCCCTCAGAAAACTTGGCGGCGCTCGAGCAGATCGGCCAGACGGCGAAGAAACCGTTTTTTTCCCGCGCGCCAGCTCGCCTCCTCCTCGCGTCCGGTCAGCGGAGGTCCGGGAGAAAGTCGAGTCGCAGGAGACCGCAAAATTTGACTGACTGCACTGGCGGGGATCGCGCGGGAACTTCAAATTCGGCATTTGGAAATTGTTTTTTTAATTCACAAATACTGAATTCCCAAGTTTCGAATTTTGAGGGTAATGTCCCGGCACCGTTTTCAATCGTTTCGGATAATAAAAAAAAATATGATTTTGACGTGTCAGTGCCCCTTTAATGCTACATCGCAGACTTCGCTTTTTGGTCTAAACGTCTGTTTTGGCATTGACATTCGCTGAGTTGATTCCAGAAACAGCAGTGATTAGCTGTCCGCGTGTTCGGCGGGAAAGAAAACGCACGGGCTTTTTTTTAGAGTGTAGGGCGTCTTAATCTGTTCTTGCTTCGCGATTAGACCTTTGGCGTTCTTATTGGTTAGTGCCGCAATCCCATTGGCGCGGAGCCATAATAAAATACCAGGGATTCGCCAGACCCGGCGTGCCTTAGTGACTATAGAAGCCTGAGCTCCAAAATAACTTTCACCAAACACCAATAAGGTACGTGACGCAAAGTAAGCATCAGTCGCCACTATATGCAATTTCTAGCTCGATTTCGGTAACTAATGTTCATAGGTAACATTTTTGATCATAAGATGCGTGGACAGCTACGTTTCGAAAAGGAGTCTAGGAATTCATTCAACAGGTCGAGCGACGGCTACCGGCCCTAACGGGTCGCTTGAATTAAAACAGGCCGGGCCGCGTTTTCGTAAGTGCTTGCGGGGTAACTCAACAGGTCTATTGCGGCACGCAATCCGTTTGACGAGTTTCCATGCATGTCACATCACCTGCTCTACGGAGAGGGGGGGGGGGGGCGATGATTAGGTAACACGCCGCATTGATTCACGCCCTGATTTTTGGCAACGTTCCAGATTCGTTTGACTAATAAAACGCAACCAAAATCTGGGATTCGGCTAATGGCTAGTATGTGAGTCACTAGGGTGTATTTATGATAACTTACAGCGCGAGTAGGACAAGGACAGACAGAGGAGAAAACGCAGGACAGGCGCTGTTTTCTACTGTGTCTGTCCTTGTCCCAGTCGCGCTGTAGGTTATGACGAACTCTTACCAACTCGCCCTATTGTTCGTTTTGCTAGAGTGTGTTTACCGAAGCCGCGACCCCACCTCTCCTCCTCTCTCTCCTCTCTCCTATCAAGGACCAGGGGATGTGACCTCTCTGAATACTCGCCGAGTCCCGAGTGCCGATATTAGCCTGCTGATTTACACCACAAGTTTTTTCGAATACGCGGCCAGGACGGCTCGTCTGACTTGTAACACAGACACTTTAGAGAATAAATTTTAGTTTCTAATAAGTAGTAGCTACATTAAAGAGTTTTAGAGTAAAGTATGCAATTTAAGCGCACGCTAGCTTTACATTTAGCACTTGCGTTAGCGCACACTACGCGAGGGAGTTTCACAAAAGCTTTTCTCAGCCGCGACGCACGCCCCCAAGCCTCTCGCGCTTCGAATGCCACCAAGATACAGTAACAAGTTTTATTTCGCGCACAAAAAAAAAAAAAAAAAAAGAAAAATCTCACCTAAATTTAAAAAAAAAAAAGCTTTTTGGTCTAGGGTAATGTTTCAGACTCGTTTAAATAGAGAATGCGACGGGAGCGGTCAACCGGTCCTGTCCGCTTGAGTCGCCTCGGCAAGAGAGGTCTCGAGTACTGACATTCGCACACCGTGACTTCGCCGAGAACAGTTCACGCGTCGAAAGCAGCAAGTTCCTGGCAATAGTTTCACACCTTACTAGGTTTTACAAACCGTTCGTGACTTTCACCTCCCGTAAGGGTGCACACTGTCTATTGAGTTGAAAATCGGAATCGCGAGGATGCTGCCGACGTCGCGCTCGCGACGCCGCCAAAGCGGCCGGAGCGGCGGTCTTGGGAGCCGCCATGTTTTTAACTGGCCTCGTGGGATCTTTTTGGCTTTCGCCAACTTCTCATCAGGAATCCTTCTTGAAGGAGCGCAAAGAATCTTTGCGTAAGCGCTCAACTTCTAAAAATAGCGCACGCTAAAATAGCGCACGCAAATCGCAAACAGCAGTTAGCGTTCTAGGCATGCGCAGTGTCAAAAACGCAATTGTTTGCGTACCCTATTCTAGAACTCTCTATTGAATTTCGTCGCTCTGTAGAACAATATCAGATGACATTAGAGCTTTGTGAATAGACTCTTTTGAAAAGTGCGCGCCATCTAAAAACTGCTGAGCCAATTATTCGAGCCAGTCATTGTATTGGAAGTTACTCTGATCACCTGTTGGACACGAGGAGATCTGAGTCCGCGCACGGCGCGGACTCAGATCTGATCACACGCTTCATACCGAAAGAAAGGCGACAGTAAATATTGAATCATACGGTTTTGAAAAGGGCCTAGTGCTAGGCGCACTGAAGACACTGACTAACCTGCGGCTCATTGGAGCGGAACAACTTATAACAACAATCGTTGTGCGATATGTGACAGTCTAAAGAAATCCTGAAGTTAACGTTAAACTAAGAAACCGAAGTTTTCCAGCCTTTAAGAAGCTGTTGACTAGTCGCGAAACCTCGGCTGTCCTGATACTTTCGTGTGGTTGCTTTTCAGTACGTTGCGGAAGGGTAGTTTTTTTCGATACACAGGTCAGAAAGACAACTGCCTAGATTTTTTTCTTGCTTGTTTGTAAGAATTTTGGTTTTAGAAAGCGAGATAATTTCAAATTATCAAGAAAGATTCTAACTTCCTGGGTTTTTCTTTCTAGTCCATTCGACACCTCTTATTTGCCTTGCCTGCCCAGTATTCATAATTATATTATTGTGGGATAATTTTTGTCTTCGTTGTAACCCATTCGGCGCCCCTCATAGTAAGCATGTCTGTGAATTTGTGTTCTGTCCACATCACGAATTTACAAAGTTAATACCAAGGTATTGAAAAAACCAAATATTTGACCATTTTATTTTTTATTAGAAACAGACTGCTCACCCCTTTGTGAATATTCGCGCACAAACACACACGCACACATAAAAGAAAGCAGACGCGGCTAGCTCAACGTGAAAGCGGGCTCAATTTAAATTTTACGGCCGCTTTTTATGAAGTTTCAAAACTCTCCCCTCGGGAAAACTGTAAACTTTCTTTTCTTGTCTCGGTGAACGAACTCAACGAAAGGCGGATCTAACCTGCGTAATATGGAACACGAAACGGTTACCCGCACGAACCGGTGCTGCGTTATTTCACTGCCCCCGAGCGACGCGCAACAGTTGCGCAACAAAAAAAAAAAAGTCCTCCTGCCTCGAAGACTGGAGTCGACGACACATGCCGTCTGCCTGCTCACGGTCCCCAGTGGCGGCGGTGCAGAAACCGAGACGACCGGCAGATATCTAAACAAGCAATAAATAACGGGCATAAAACAAAAGAGCAATGCACAAAAAAAAGCGCAAAAAAAAACAACGAATAAACCTTGGCAGAATTGGTGCATTCCTCTGAAGAGTATAAGTCAACAAAAGCAAAAAAAGAAGAAAAAAAAATAATAAGCGGACAAAAGACAATTTGCTGTCTCTGTAGACCGAGTGACACAGCACTAACTTTCTTTTGTTGTTGAACGACGCGAAAAAAAACAAACAAACGGCACAGAAAGCACCGACTCCTGTACAACACCTAAAGAAAAAGCAACATTTGTTTTTCGGAGTAAAATAATTTAATAGCATCAAAAAGAAACGCGAGAAGCTCTCTGTCCTAAAAGGCTCGGAAATGTTTCGAGCTGCACCAATCTCAAAACACGTTTTGCCTTTTGCTGTATTTTGGCTTTGTGCTCGTAGTCGTAAATGCTCTTGGGTCAACATTAGGACTGAGTCGAAAGTTAGAGCACGCGCTAAGAGCGACCACCATCCACGAGGAACAGCACGAAGAAAATAGAAGCAAAATGAATTAAGAAATATTTGCTGCTGCCGTACTTGGAAATCTATGGGAAGGACGGTATCAACGGCTTGGTTGACGATGGGTGCTGTTTCTTATGGGCGACATCGAGTCAAATAGTCATACTCAGCCTTTTTTTAGATAGTATATGTTGTCCACATTTATTTGAATCATGTTTTTGTATGTCTCCTCGGATAGCGCGAATGAAGGTTTTAAGATAAAAAAGAAATAAGTTGTAAACAAATTCGTTGATCAGGAATGTTGTGCGCTATTCGTCGCTATAGAAATTTATGGAACATCTGGAATAATAAACGGTGCTGTTCGATGGAACGAGATGAATGACCCTTGAACAAACGCCGGACTTGTACAAAATTAAAGAGGAAGCAGCTAGGGATTTGATGCGACGATATTTGGTGATCATATTTGGTTGATAGATATATGTGCGTGCTGAGGCGGGAGTTGAAACCAATCGTCATTTTTCACTGCACCCTAGTAGGAGTGTGTCATCCGGCGTAAGAAAGGTCATGTAGCAATTTGTTGTAACCCGTGGATACGTCGTTTATCAGCTTAGAGATCTGGACTAGAGTTATGGTTTCCGGGTGAAATCGGGGAAGGGGTAGGGTTGTCTTCGCTGTTGATTTGTAGTCCCAGTCGTGTTGGATTCATGCGCCCACGTCTATTGGAAGGCAGGAGTAAACTAGGACTTGTCCTGATATTCTATTGAACTCAGGGGTATATTCCGAGTTTCATCCGTGGGACTTCTTTATATGAAGAGCAGAAAATTCCGCAACCTTCTGGAATAGTATACACTTAAAAGTGAATTATATTTTGTTTATGGTTGACGTACTTTGTAGCACATTTTCTAAAAAAAATGCATATAATGGCAACATAACAAAAATATATAATCGTAAAAAAGAAACTACTGCTCGTAATATAAATTTTTCTGCTTTACCAGCATGTTCGATATATTAAAATTACCACATATTTGCATGATCAGCAGCTGCAAACAGCAAACAGGAAAAAAAATAGGAAAGGTTGCAGTTAGCCTCTAAATACGCCACAGGAGCACAATCGGCGGAGCGACCGTGGTTCCCAAAAATTGGAACAATTTTCAAACTCTTTTGCAAACCCATCGATCGCTTTTAACGGAATTTACAAAAGAACACGATTATCGAAAGATTCAGGGGATCTGTGAAAATACTCGAATAAATTACTCATTTGTTTCGCGCGACATATATTTTAAAGTTGGACGGCGTTCAGGTCTTGGGTATTGTTCAAAGTTGTATTTTGAGGACCTCACATATTAGAGCGAGAAACAACAAACACTGTTCTCAGAGATCTGAAATACAAATTTAGTTCCGAGTTTAGAGATTTGAAATACAAAGTTTTTATCAAGTTTCTTGATAAAAACCGACCTGCTATGCTGCAGAGAGTTACTCGAATCACGAAAGAGTTGATCTAATACTTTGTTACACTCAAAGTAGGAGCGGCGACAAAGGCTACAACATGTGCAGCGCTCAACAGAAGAAAACAAAACAGCGGAGCGTTTAGCCTTGTTCACAGGCAGTTATTTATAGCGATACCTAGAGTATATAAATGAAAGCGTCATTTTGTTACTCAAGTCTCGGGTAACTGTAGGAGCTAGCTGAGTAGCTCATAATAACTGGATATGCTCCACAAATACTTATAAAAAAGACTTCTTCAGGCCATAATTTTGTTTCTGGACATTTAGGGCCTTTCAAAGCCCAAAGAAGCCATAGTAGTTCCAAAGTTTACCTTTTCTTTTTACAGTCTGGCTATCTTGGCCATAATACGCCAAACAAGTCGCAATGGCAGCCTTCATCGCTGGTAGTTTCGCAGTCATCTGGTGCATTTGGTAAGGTTGTGGGAATAGGGGTTCGAATCGAATAGCGCTGTCATTCATAGCTTTGGCAGTTTAAGGAAAAACCAAGACGGCCGGTTCTTTCAACGGTGCAAAAGCTAGGGATGGCGCTGCCCTATTTGATTTGAACCAGTCTTCGCACATCTGAACCAAAATTTCCAAACAATTTTCAGATTTAGGCTTCACTGCCCGATTTTCGGTTCATATCGAAGATCGATCTGTGGATCAAGTTTGGCACTTTGACAATTATGTGGCGAGACAAAGAAAAGTCGTAGAAACGCTAAATGAAAGTACTTTTGCAGAAAGTAACGCCTTGGAGAAAAACTTTATTAGGCTCAACTTAGGTCCCTAGGATTTTCATGTTTGTGCCAATTTAGGTGTTTCTCTGACGTGTTAAGGCCGGTTCAGACACTTGCGTTTGAGTGCGTTTGACTGCGTTGCGTCGAGAACCGAAAGCTAGTCACCGGCACATCTGTGCTTCGTATGAAGCGTGGAATTCAATTCAAGGAATCATCTTGTCACGCGATATAAGCAGCAGGGATGTCCTGGTTTCTCGCTGCCGCAACGCAGTCAAACGCAGTCAAACGCAACTGTCTGAACCAGGCTTTACATGAGTAAACTTACTCGACCCAGGCCACGTGCTACGGTGGTACATTTTGTTTTGTTCAGCGGTGTACAAACATCGCCACACCACACGCTAAAGGCGCAAGGTATGATGAATTCGTTGGGCTTGGTTGGTTTAGCCGATTATAGCGGAGGCGCAGCAAATTCAAATTTGCCGGGACGTCGCACGTCTGGCGCGTTTTGATTTGCCACATTGTTTTTTTTTTAGCTCGATGGCGCTCGGCAGTAAGGTGAAACAGGGAATAGGCTAGTCGCCACGCAAATATTGAGGTATGTCACGACGGTGGAACTATTATACCTAATAGCAAAGTAATCTTAAATTTGTTAAACCGAATTCTAACGTGTTTTATTGTTGCTACAAATCGCAGCGCCGCTTTCGAAATTCGCGTTTGAATATTTGATTGTCACAATTATTTTCAGCTGCTTAACATTCTGATTTACTGACGCTATAAGCGGCTAAAGTCAACGCTCGGGAGGAAACTAATAATAATAAAAATCTAAGCAAAGATAAACGTTATGCACAACTTCCAGAGTAAAGATTTTCTCATTCCCCAGAAAAAAAAAAAGAAAAAGGAAAGAGCATGCAAGCAAGCGACGATTCCCTGGGAACTCGTACTCTATGCATCGCCTTTTTTTTCATTTCTGACAGCGATAAATTTCGGGACGATTTTGGCGCGCAACTCCCGAAGCACTTTTTAAGACAGAACATGGGCATTCGTGTTTGTTATTTTTTTTCCAACGGACACTCTCTCTTGCCTCCCGTATTTTTTCGTTTGAGATTAGTTTGGTGTGCTATTTTCATGCTTTTCAAACGACTCTGAATGCTTTAGATTTTTTCGTTCTACTTGTTTCGTAATTGTCTTTTTTTTTTTCCATCTTTGTGTTCTTCTACAGCTGATATCTTTCATCGCCACATGAGACATATTTTTATTCAAATTGAGAGAACATCTTACATTTTCATTCACCTCCATTGTGAGAAGGAGAGAGAGTAGAAAGTTCAAAACACAAAAAAAAATTAAAGGGCAGGACCGGACGGGTCATGAGCACAATTGCATCGCCATAAGTTATAAGCTACGAAGGCTCCTGTGATATTTTGGTGTCCCGTCGATGGAACATCCAGTTTATTGCGTGCAGTAGACAGCTGTTTTGATGTCGATTGCAAATGGCTCGGGGGTTTGTAGGTGGCTTAAAAGAAAAGTAGGTACACGAATGTTCGCAACAGTTATCGCAGAGGTTAGAGGGAATCACCCGTATATATAAGTTTCTGTAATGGAGAACTAGCCGTGTGCCTAGTACGACAGAGATATGAACAGTTTGAAAGTTAGTCACCTTACGCACAACGCTAATGCATACACGTAGTATGTTAGCCAATACCGGTACGGGCTAATTACTCGAGACTTAATTGGGGCTTGTAATCTGACTTTTTTTTTTTTTTTGGGGGGGGGGGGGGGGGCTCCACTGTAGGGTAATGACACGAAAATAAATTATATATATTCATTATATCTTGGTTGATCACGTTGTATATTTGCAGAGTAATCGTCATCCCTTCCGTGTGTCTTTTTTTTTTTTTCACTGGGAATACAATATAGTTTCTGTTCCCGTCTAGAGCGACATAATGACCATTTGTGAAAGAATCTTTCATTTTTCTCTCCTCGCTCTTCAAAATTGTGCGTAATTTAGTTAGTTCTTCCGAGCACGCTTTTTCGAACTCCACATCTATTTTTTTTTGTCTTGTTATAAATTTACTCGAAATCGAAATGCCGTTTTGTGCAAAGGTGGCTCTTTGGTTACATGGCACATAAATGGCTTTTTTTCTTTTATTATCATTGCTAATATTGTTAACATGATGGAGCTGGGGACGAAGTTATGTGTTACGCGGAGTACGAATCATTTGCTCAGAAAGAGGCGATCTTCCATTATCTTCTTTATTTTAATAGATTGTTACAGCTTTTTTTTTTTTTTCTGGCAGAAAAAATTATTTTCTTACTATGCTTTAATATTGTTTTGTTTTCTTGTCTTATTTTTTAGTAGGATCGCCGTGGTGCAGAAGAGAAAGAAGGTGTTTTTGGTCCGTGTGTGCTTTATACGTACGTCTTCTCCCCCAGCGATGTCTGCAACGGGCAGCCGAAGTAAAGCGGTCGTAAAGGATTTATGGCTTAGACGAGATTGAGAACGTCCGCCAGGTATATACGACAGACGGGAGGCGAGGGAACGATCGCATTTTTATTCTTGTTGTTTCCGGCATTTTGTCTTTTTGAAGGAATGTTATGCAGTATTCGACGAACGTTAGTTTGTCCTTTGTTACTTGCCTTTTTTATCCTTAGAAATATTATTGATCGAAAAACGCGCAGTCTTAGTTCTGTGAAGCGTTTACGAAGAGATCGCCTGTTTTTGTACCTCTTCAGCTTTGCAATTTGTATTAACCTGCACTGCCGTTGTGTACTCTTAAACTTCCTCCGGAAAACATTTGGCGCCAGCATTTTGCACATCGTTAATCGTCACAATAACGGATAACCACACACAGCGTCTCAAAACACAGCTCTGTTCAGCTTAGCTTGAGTTGTCTTAGGGCGTCCTAGTTGAATTGTTTTATTCAACCCAGTTAAGCTTTTTGGGGAATAATAAACTGGAGTCTCGGTTTATGAATATGGAGTTAGTTCACCGGCTTGCCTGCTTTTTTCCCTCTCATCTTTATGGTGCTCACTACTCAACCGCCGGCGCCTCACACCAGATTCACGTAACAAAGTTAAATTAATATTCAGAGTTTCTCTCGCAGGTGAGTCACTCGTAATATACTTCAGGTATATAACAAAAATAATTTAAGCATGAGATGTTTAATTTATTTCCGATGCCTGCCAACTATCTTGTAGACCTATTGAATACACGAATGCATAGAAAAGCAGAAGAAAAAACAGCCAACTCACTATTTGTAGTGTGGTGACAGCTACAGATTCATTACACTTCTCCATGTAAGTGCTTAGCTGCAAAGATATTATCGCTTAAAATTTAATTGTGTCTTCTTTATAATTCCATCAAATAGGTCATTAAATTTGCTTGCGATCACTTCTTTTTGTTTTTCTTTTTCAGTACTTTTGCCGCGTTTCAAGCGGAAGCCTTGGTGTTTAAGGATAGATTAGGGGCTGCACTATTATAAATTTATTCTGCACCGTTGCTTGGATAAATTTCGCTTCCGGGGGCGTACGCGCCTAGCGAGAAACATAAAATAAAACACAAATTGATGTTCCAGGGCAATGACAATGTCCCAGTGGTACAGTGCTCGTGTTACTTTTTTATGTATGTTTGCTAGGTTTGAATTTACCTCGTCACTCTCTCTCTCCGCCCTTATATTGTTTTTCATTTCTTTCGTTGTTTTCTGCGTGACTTTTTGATTTGGTTTGATTTTTTCGAGCACAAATGAAAGGGGGGGGGCACTTTTTTTAAAACGGTGCCACTTCATAGTTTTCGTGGCGCATCAATCGCGAAGCTGCTTCTTAACCTTCATGTTTTTATTTTGTTTTTTATCAGCCACTTCCGTATTGGCCGCGTCCATTTCCAGTGAATGGTGCAGCCGGCCTTCGCTTCGCTTTATCTTGCTCGAATAACAAAGAATGAGCGGTGAGGTCGCCCCATCATAAGATCATCTTCTGACTTTCGCCGTCCTGAAGCCTAATGACATGCGGTAATCGTTGACATGGCAACGTCTCGCTGCTCCAAAACTCCAAGTGGATGTCGTTCGTGGCACGTAACCTAGCTTAAAAGCAAGTCTTCCAAGGCATCCAACTCGCTCCAGCTCAGATCGAAATAAAGCAACTGCTCCCAGAGCATGCTCGCCCGCGTCATTTTCAGTTTCGGCATAGTTGAATTCCTAAATCTTCGGCAACAAACGCTCAGCGCGGCACACAAAACATAAGTTTATTTCGAAACCGAGCACTATGTAAGAGCGCTACAGATTGGATTGTTTTGGCTGAAAACAGCTCACAATATTTATATTCATTTTAGATTGTCTTTTGTTTTAGCTGGGTTGATTTCGTTTTGCCTTAACTACAATTAGTAAAAAAAGTACTCAACAAGCGCATGTGTTTTCGTGTTTTATATATTTGTTATTATTCCGCTTGTTAGCCGCACTGGCGCTGCAAGCTGGAAACTCAAGCGGGGTGCTGTGCGTTGCGAAAACCCTATTCTATAAGCCGCCAGCGCCAACCTTGTTACGGTTGGGTTCCCCAATTTCTTATAGGCACGCAAACGTTGGGGCCCCCTATTCTAAAGCTTTGTAATAATAAATTATATATATATATATTTTTAAGAAATGAGTTAACGTTAACATTCTTTGAGCAATCCTTACAAGTAGAAAAGTAAAATTATTTACACAATTGAACTGTCATCGGTTGTGTATTTGTGCAGTAGTAAAAAGAGAAATGGCTACCATAAGCATCGACGAGAATGAAAACTTTAATGCGATTCAGACAAGTCAGAAAAGCAAGTAATAACTCAAAGAAGTATAATTCTTAAATATGTTTGTGTATTTTAATTTGCACAACCTACTAGCGACTAACATTCGCAATTTATGCCGATATACTGCAATCATGGTAATGGTAAATTAAGAATACACGTTACTGTGATTGACCTGACTGTACAAAAATATAAATTATTTTAAGTATTACAAATTAAGACAATGCTAGATGTTTTCAAAATGTAGACACGCGAAGTAAAGCAAGATTTTATTGAGAACTAATAACTTATGGAGTATACGTTTAACGCAGAAAGCAAAAACATATTTTGAACATTTATTTTTAGTCTGAGATGCTGCGAAACATACCCCTTTTTTGTTTTGTTTTTATTGCGAATGTTTATTAACAAAATTTACATATGAAGTAGGAATTTAGATTTGGGGGACTGCACGTTCGTGCAAGTTCTTTTAGTGCAGAATTCATTTTAACGAAAGAACAATTGGGGTTTGTGTAGCTGCACCGTCGCACTGTTCTTTCCCTATCTGCGTTTCCTCCCTCCACTTTTTTTCTCTAGCTACCAGCTGGGCCTCATGTGAAGACGCACCAGCGCTCACTTCTTGAGCCTCCAACAAACTGCGTCTTAACAGATGGCGTCGTAGAGTAAACAATTAGAGTGACTAGCGTAAAACAAAGATAAAAAAGGAGACGCGTCCTTTCTTCTAATGACGCCACACTTTAATTTGACAAATTGAAGTTTAACACATTTTGTTTTTAAATAACTTAGAGGAGTGAGAAGTCAAACATCCAAAGTAAATAATACGCCTAACAGCGAAAGGGATAAAAATAAAATTTCTCACGTAAGACTTTTTTTTTGTTTTTTTTGCTAAAATATGCTTTTTTTTTTTGCGAATGAGTTTTGCAACTGGGACGTTTTAGCGGCACCATAAAAATAGCCATAATTTGTCTTTCACGCTGTAGCGCGTGTAAGATACAACGAAACAGGAGCCATGCTGTTTGTTGGTTCTATGGTAAGGGGGAAACTGGACAACTGGGAATCATCGTGCATTCCTTGCGGAGCCCGGAGGCCGCTCCTTCGGAGTATGCTTTGCCGCAGAATGACATTTACTGAGGAGAAGCCAACCACAAAACGTTCATATTTTATGGAAATTTATTTTTAATACGGAACTTTCTTTTTTGACTTTGGATACTGCAACCCTTTTTATACGAAATATTTAAAATATAGCGAAAGAGTTGAGGGTTTAAAATAAACAGAATATTTTAATTCTACTTTATCTTTGATACCTGCGGTGTTATATTGACGATACTCTTAATACGACAGAGTTCAGCAACAGGTCGGAGTTGAACGAACAACGCAAGACATATTTTAATGCGAAAGATTTAACTTTCCCATAGAGCAGAGCTGACGTTGTCCGTAACCGCGAAAAACGGCAGAAAAATTCCCTTCTCGCCGTAACCGCGAAAGAAACGACAGATAAATTCCCTCCGCGGAGCGGCTTTTGAAATGGCTGCGACGCGTAGCTTCAGGGAACACCTACCCCACAGAAAAGCCCCCTCAGCGCCTGTAAAAGGTAGACGATGGCGCTCGCACAGCCGCCCCGCACGCCCAGAGTGGGGGAGGGGGACACTGTATCACGTGTTCTACGCTCTGCTTTTAGTCATATCGCGCCCCACCATCCCACCGGCGCAGCGCAAACTCTGCTCCTCTTGTGAACCGAGGACTCCAAAAAGTTGTCATCGGCGTTCAATTTCACATTAATGTTTTTTCTTCACAACTGTTCTAAGGTGTCCTCTTATTTTTCATTGATATAATCATTTCCTAAAAAGAAGTAAATAGTACTGAATGTTTATTTAAAACTTCAATTAATGCTTTCTATTCAATAAAGAATCTATTTTGGGTTTGGGGACTGATTATGTGAAGGAACGAATTAGTGCACTAAAGCAGCTACGGTCGAAACACAATCATGTCGCAAAACAAAAAGATAACATTTTATAGACGTATGAATAAATGAGGGGGAGAAATATTTGAAACAATTAAATATATATTGTATTTGCAAAATTTTCAATAAGAATGAAATTTCAGCAAATTGCTAAAGCATGTTTATTCAATTTCCAGAGAGAGAGAGCGGTCAACATACTCATTTAAAAATTACGCATAGGAAAACTAAAACTGATTTTGTATTTCCGGCGTCAAAGATCAAATATATTGGAATACATATATGATAATTTAATATTTTATTTAAATAATTTAATAGGATAACAAATGCAGGATAATTTAGTCATTAAAACTTCTGCATACTTTTTTATCGCTATTTGGAACAGCCATATAAAACGCACAATCGGAAAGGCTAGTAAAATGCTTTATTTTATCCGACGAAATTTCAAATCCGTGTTAAGAAACGTAAAAAAATACCACTTCATTTTTCTTTAGTATGAACAATCTTTGATTACGCGTGCGTTGTGTGGGACCCTTATCGCAACTTCCTTATCAATAAGCTAGAAAAAAGTCAAACTCAGGCCGCGCGTTTTGTACTGAACAGTTATGACCCTTATGCTAGTGTTAGAGATATGAAATCTATGCTGGGATGGGCAACACTCGAATGTAGAAGAAAAAAAAAACTAAAACTAAAATTCTTTCACCGTGTCTTTCACAACAAAACTGAAATTGATAAAGCCACCTATCTTACGGCGCCATCCTACGCCTCTTCCCACTGTGATTATTCTAAAAAGGTTGCTGTTCCCTCTTACAGGACTCACAGTTATGCTAATTTATTCTTTGTCGAAACCCCGAGACAGTGGAAGACCTCCCGAAAAATATTGTGTCCATTGATGATAATGACGTTCTCCTTTTCCACTTGTGATAATATTTTCTTACCCCCCACCCCCAATCAAGCCCACAGGACGATGTAGTTACAATGTAAATAAATAAATAAATATTTAAACGTAGCTTCGATTAGGAAAATCTTATAGATAAGGAACTCTAAATTATACGCCTAACTCTTTGCGTTTCACGTGAAGTTGTTCACCAAAGCTTTACACTGTCACCAAATATGTGGCGATATTGCGTGACTAGGAAAATGTGCATCGACATATCCGGCCAGACAACACACCGGGCAACACCTGGTAACAGTAGCACCATGCAGTGAACATCTTTTTGTGTAATAAAACACTTTGAGTAAAAAAATAGAGATCCTTTAAAGATTTTCCTTTATGTAGATGTGATGTTTTTCGACTAATTATCGCAGTAAATAGGGTTAAGTAGTAAGTTTTGCCCTGCGTATCAAATGTATTGTTCATTAAGGGATTTTAGCATTTTTGTAGCGTGTTTTAATTTCTGAGTTTGCAACCCTGGTATGGGTTTTTTCGTGGGAGGAGTTTAGAGCGTCAGCTACTTATTACTATAATATTCCAAATTTTCACGAGAAATACTCAGGTAGCGAACTCACACCGCTCAGTTTTCTATGCAAATTACAAACAACAATATATACGAATCACGAGTTTTAAGCGATTTTCTGCTACCCACACGGCTCGGTAAATATACTTCCAATTATTTCCTGGTGCCAGCCGATAGCTTGACAGCTAATTATACCGTGCCGTGTTTTCCCCTCTTTTTCGTCTTTTCCTATTTTATGTGATCTCTGCTGAACGATGCCTACGAAACGTTTGTAGAATAGCAGGAACTGCTTTGCCTATCAGTCGCGTGATGCTATTTGTTCACATGAGCTTCTAGTTTCCAGATATTTGCAGAGCTTGCCATCTTATGAAATATTTATGTTTATATGAAATAAAATATATTTAAATTTTCATTTTATTTCTAAACGCGTGTCTAAGAGCCGTAACAAAGTTTTTTTTTGTTTTTTTTTTGTCGGAGAGCAGTAATTTTATAATTATAAAACACCCTGCAGTTTTTAGGAAAGCATTCGATAATTGGTGTTGAATTATTGTAGGCTGACCACTTAAATGTTTGGACCCCCCCCCCTCCTCCGGCTTGTGAGCTATATCAGTAAATTGAAATATCAAACTTTTTAACTGAAATAAGTAGTAATGTCTTTATTCAAAATGCACTCCAATTGACAATATTTTGTTGTCATGACTTATTACTTCACTTCTTGATTCGCTTAAAGAAACAAAATACTATCAAAGCGCAACAAAAACGCGACTGATGCTTGTACAAAAATCATAAAAAAAACACCTGAAAGTTTTGAAATAACAGCATATATTTATTAACAACCGAAAACCTCAGCACTCGCATGTTTATAAATGGCGGTATTTCTACACGCGAAGGAAGACAGCAAAAATAAATTTACGCGAGATATGTTTTTTGTTTTTTTTCGTTTCCTCATTCCAGGGCAGCTGCGTCCTCTTTCCAATTGTTCTGTTCTGAAACTGCCAGGCTTAACGTGTGGGATTCAAAGAGAGCCCGGAGCGACCGTGCTTATTGTTCTGCCGCTCTGCGGCCCTGATCAATTACTCCAAAGTCACATGTTGCCGAGTACCTGGCAAGTCCTCTTTTCATATTTTCATTCAAGTACTCAAGCATAAAAAATGGAAACTCTCTCCTTTCCCTACGTTACATTTTGTGTTCTCTTCTCCAATTTGTCATGCTAGCTGAGTTAAAAAGTGTGCGCTTCAGTCACAGACTTTATTGTGGATCCCCATTCGGAGGCCGAGCTTGAACTTAATGAAGAAGGAGGAAGGTGGAACGGCAGAGGGAGGTGTGTTTATTTATTTACAAGTGCACGCAGTAAGTGCCATGACCAGAATGTGCTCGGGCTATTTCTAAACGCCCTTCAGTTTACTGTGTCAGGAAGCTATTCCGGCGCTTCCTTGCGTGAACGATGATCTTTAATGTAAACGTCTTTAAAGATTCCAACAAAAAGCCATTAATTTTTTTAACTAAATCAGTTCAGTGAAAAAAATATCCCGTAGGTCTGTTTTTATTTTTAGCTAAACAAATGAGAAAGATGAATGAAATTCTAATTCATGCCCTCATTGAACTATGATTTCTTGAATAGAAACACCTAAGCAACTCTAACGTGACAACAAGAATTTGCTAATCGTTTTCTTGTTGTTTCACTCCAAATAGGCTTCGCGTTCAAAGTGTGTTTTGTGCGATCAATATTAGAGCTGGGTTATTGGGAGTCTTAAAATTACAAAAAACATATACAACTTTGCCACGTAATTAGGTATTTTCTAAAAGCTTAAATCATACTGTGTCACAAAACTAATTCGTGATATAATAAACACACGCGAGCTGGTTAACTAACTCCGTGATAAAGCTAAGGTTGTAAGGCTGTATGTGATTTTGTTTTCTGGTCTTAAAGGGGCCCTGCAAGGCCTTTTTGACTGGTTTTTAATTTGCACCGAACCTCAGCGCACTGAACATAGTAAGTTAATGAAACTTTTTTTTCTCTCAAATTTCGGTTTATTTGAGAAGTTATACCCATACAAAAATGGTCTATGGTTGGCTATAGAAAATCCTTTGTATAGCCGGCTATAGCAAATTGGCCCAATTAGCTATAGCCGCTTCTATGGCTGTCTAAAGCTTTTCCTATGGTCTCCCCTATGGTTGTCTATAGCTTTTTCAATAGAATGTTCGCCATCAAATTTTGTATGGTTTAATCTATGGGTCTCTTTAGAAAGGATGCTATAGCCGCCTATGGCTTTTCTTTTGGTTCCTTTGGCCGTCTATAGCTTCTTGTAAGGTCTGCTATAGAGATCTCTATGGCTTACTTTATAGATCTCTTTAGACACCGTGCTATAGCTGCCTATGGCTTTTCCTATGGTTTCTTTAGCTGCATATTGCTCTTTGTATGGTCCGCTATAGCTCATTCTATAGTTTGTCCTATGGTTCTCTATGCCCATCGTGCTACAGCTGCCTATGGTATTTCCTATGGTTCCTTTAGCCGCCTATAGCTACTTGTATGGTGTGTTATAGAGATCTCTATGGCTTACTCTATGGATCTTTTTAGACACCGTGCTATAGCTGCCTATGGCTTTTCCTATGGTTTCTTTAGCCGCCTATTACTCTTTGTATAGTCCGCTATAGCTCATTCTATAGCTCGTCCTATGGTTCTCTATACCCATCGGGCTATAGCTGCCTACGGCATTTCCTATGGTTCCTTTAGCCGCCTATAGCTTCTTGTATGGTCTGCTATAGAGATCTGTATGGCTCACTCTATGGATCTTTTTAGACACCGTGCTATAGCTGCCTATGACTTTTCCTATGGTTTCTTTAGCCGCCTATTGCTCTTTGTATAGTCCGCTATAGCTCATTCTATAGTTCGTCCTATGGTTCTCTATACCAATCGTGCTACAGCTGCCTATGGCATTTCCTATGGTTCCTTTAGCCGCCTATAGCTTCTTGTATGGTCTGCTATAGAGATCTCTATGGCTTACTCTATGGATCTTTTTAGACACCGTGCTATAGCAGCGTATGGCTTTTTCTATGGTTTCTTCAGCCGCCTATAGCTCTTTGTATGGTCCGCTATAGCTCATTCTATAGTTCGTCTTATGGTTCTCTATACCCATCCTGCTACAGGTGCCTATGGCATTTCCTATGGCTCCTTTAGCCGCCCGTACCTTCTTGTATGGTCTGCTACAGATGTCTCTACGGCTCACTCCATGGATCTTTTTAGACACCGTGCTATAGCAGCCTATGGCTTTTTCTATGGTTTCTTTAGCGCCTATTGCTCTCTGTATGGTTTGCTATAGCTTCTTCTAGAGCTCGTCTTATGGGTCTCTTTACCATCGTGCTATAGCTGCCTGTTTTTCTTTTTACCGCAATCGCATGAAATGTGAAACACATTATTTGTTGCCACTGTACATCTTTAAACAAAAAACCTTGTAAGACATGTCGAACTTCATAACCCCATTTAAAACAGAGAGTTAACATTTCAACAAAAAGCAAATGCACTCACCGAGGTGTTTGCAAAAGCACGGGTAAACAGACAAAAGGAATTGTTTTCAAATCTCCTAGAAGTTTATTAAACACAGGCCATCCTGTAGACAAGCACAAACAAAGCAATCTGTAATATGTAAAGAGGTACTACTAAGCTGTTATACAACTGAGAATGTTGCAAAGCAAACAAGAACCGAAGGCAATTCCTGGGTAGTGTCTAGTTTCCGGCAGCCGGCCGAATTCCCCCCCCCCCCCCCCCCCCCCGAAATTCTACTGCCAGTCGCAACTCATTGTCGCTGCCATCAGTTCATCGAATGACGTTTCATCGACAGATCGTTTCATCCAACACGTGACGTTTATAAACAACTCAAAATGTCTTTTGTTTTTTGGTAATGAGTTGCTGCAGACACGCCAAGAAGTGGCGTGAACGGGTGGGCTGAATCGGTGAGCACGCGCCTCAAGAAAACAGGTGCGACAAAATGTCCCTGCAGCGGGCAATTCGCGTAACGAGTTTCGACTAAACGTGTGTCCAGGAAACGTGTACCCACGAAAAGGTGTCCATGAAACGTGGTTTCACAAAACGCAGGGAGAATAAGAAAGTCAGTATTCTAACTGCAATTCTCACATGATTTCAGACAGCTAAAGGCAGGCGACGGCGGTAGAATTTTGGGGAAATTATATTCTCCCAGCTGTCAGAAGATAGGCACTGCCAGGAGATAGACACTACAGAGCGGTCAATTGTCGGCGAGTAGGTTGCAGCGCACTTACGTTGAAAATACCGAACTTGAAAGATGTAATCCGAGATTGTCGACACGGGCACAGCAGAAAAACCACTCAAACACAAAACCGAGAAGGAAGGGGTCCGTGAAGATTCACCACAATGTAGCACAAGCTGTCATTTGCCGAACCGATTCCGAACACTGAACGTATCACAAGAATGTCTTGGGCTTCTTTGAAGAAATCGCTTGTTGCCGACATACGGGTAGAACGTTTCGACCGAGATACCCTTTACCACAGAAGCGAAATTCACCGCAGCCCCGCGGGCCGCACGACACGCGAAACTAGGTCAGCAAGCAGGCATTCCGGGATTGGCGACGGCTAATGCGTCATTCGTCAAACCACGTGATCACGCTCCTTCCGTTACACGCGCACAGAGAGCGTAGTTAAGCGATGAAAAGTCTACCGTTTATTGGTCCGCCGAGTGCGCACCTTCTAAAATGCTTTCAGCTTAGGGAGAGAGAGAAAACAGAAGAGTTGAAAAGCAGAGCTCTTTCAAGGCCAGAATGGGGGTGCGACCACAAAGACTAATCTTCAGGGGCATACCAACAATGAACACAACGAGAGAATGTGTCACTTATATCCTGTTGACAGTTCGACCCAAGGTTGATAGTGCAGTGGATGCTATGTGTGGCCTTGGGCTTAAGGCAGGTGCCGTGATCAGCGTTATCACCAGCTTCGAGACTGTTGTCACGTGACCCTAACCGGAGAATCGATTGGCCTCAACCACGCATAGCGTCTACTCTGCTGTCACTACCGACTGAACAGGACAGCTCCATGAAGGCCAGCTTTTGGACTTCCAAAGCTGCACTTCCCAGAAGTAACCCAAAACGGGGCAGGTTTGAAGAAACCATATTTTACGTCGTGTAACCTACATTATAATTTAAAATGAAGAATTAATGGCGAATGCTTTTTTTTTTTTTGCGCAGGATTCCACAAGTAAATAAATAAATATATATATATTTTTTTCTTCGCTGTCCTTTTTGCATTTTTGAACTTCAATTTTGGGAATCTTTGCATCGTTGTGGCATTTCTGATTGCATGGTTAAAAAAAAAAAATTGCCGTAATGCGTTCTTCATCCGTGAGTTCAGTCTATAGCACTGCCATCAATTACAATCTCTGCGAACCACGATGAGACATGGTGGGGCTGTGTGCTCCAAGAAACTCCAACGATTTGAATGTCTCATAATTTAAAGAAAAAGAAGAAAAATTAGCCACAGCGCTTGCTGATTTGTGGAATTCGCAGACCATAGAGAACATAGGACGCACCTAAGGTAGCGCGTGCCTAACGATATTAATTATTTTTTTTTCGGCTGTTAATTTGTGTTTTTTTGTATATTTCGCCGTTCTCGACATGGGCGTCGACGGACATTGCACCGCTGCTTACGCCCCTGCCGGGGTGAGCTCTTCTGTTTTCACGACACTCTATCGCGCTATAGACGCGTCTATTTAACGCTCATGAAGTCTCGAGAGAACAGTGTCAATTGTTTAGTCAGAGCAACGACGCAGCAATCCCGAAGCGAGAGACGACTGCGCCTCGATCTGGCTGCCCGCGTTCGCTCTGGTAAAATGTGAGCGTCGGACTCTCGAGCAGCGTTAGCTTGCTGATGATGCAGGACGCTGCTTTGTCGTTGAGAATCTTTGCCCTGCGAACGCCGGCGAAAAAGTTCCAGTACTCGGCGTACCCTAGGCAGCAGCGCCTGTCAGCGACCGCCCGCGCAGCATCGCAATCTTTCTGGAGCCTAATGGCAATCTGCGAGCGCCGACGATTTATCGTCGCGACTTGAATTGGAGCATTTTATGCACCCCCGCGAACATGAACTCCCGCGAACATGATCCCCGCGACGGCAAACCGCCGGCGCTCGCATACGGAAGGTTCCGATGCTGTGCGAACGGTTGTTGGAATGATCATGACGCTGCGTAGTGTACGCCGGGAGCTGGAACGGCTTCGCCGCCATTCGAAGGGCAAAGGATTCGCGACGACAAAGTAGCGTCTTGCATCTTCAGTAAGCTAACACTGCTCGAGAGTCCCAAGCTTACATTTCCACAGAGCGAGCGTGGCCGGCCAGATCGAGGCGCAGTTGGCTGTCGCGTCGCGATTACACCGTCGTTGCTCTACCTACCCTGATGACATGTGCACCGGCATTCGAAACAGCCCTCTCGAGACTTTATTCGAGTCCAGTAGACGACTTTATAGCGCGATAGACCGTCGTGACAAGAGTAGAGCTCACCTCTGTAGTGGCGTAAGTAGAGGGTTTATGTTCGTTGACGCCGCGTCGAGAACGACGAAATATACACAAAAACATTAAAAATATTTAATACAGCAGGCAGAAAGAAATACAAACATGGCAGGGACACGGACAAAGTAGAAGGCGCGCTAATAATACATATACTTACAAAATACACTGGAAAAGACAAATAATTAGAGCTAAAAAAACGGAAGATTGACATGACGTCGACGCCGAAATAAGGCAATGCGCAGGTAAAGCAGCCGGCAAAACTGCAATAGTCCTATAGGCAGCTAAGGACGCTATTGTGATCGCGGGCGTATAGCCGCGGCGACGTACGGCCCGTTAACCTGGCTTAAAGGCAAATTCTCGCCCCGATCGAGTGCATGAATGACTGTCTTCCACTTTCCTACATCTGCAGTAAAAGAGAAAAGGTCGCGGGCCTATAGCCTAAGCAATATAAAACACCATTGAGCCGGCTAACAAAAATTGAATGGTCACGAGTCTATAGCTCGAGAGACATACATCCCTCTATAGCCGGCTAAAGCACATTGAAAGGTTGGAGGCTATGGCTTTGGTGACATAGACCACTATTGAGTCGGCTAAAGAAAATTCAATGGTCGCGATTCTATAGGTTTAGGGACATACACCACTCTATAGGCGGCTAAAGCACATTGAAAGGTCGGAGGCCTATAGCTTTGGTGACATAAAACACTATAGAGGCGGCTAAAGAAAATTGAATGGTCGCGAGTCTATAGATTTAGGGACATACACCGCTCTATAGCCGGCTAAAGCACATTGAAAGGTCGGAGGCCTATAGCTTTGGTGACATAAAACACTATAGAATCGGCTAAAGAAAATTCAATGGTCGCGAGTCTATAGATTTAAGGCTATACACCGCTCTATAGCCGGCTAAAGCACATTCAATAGTCACGAATCTATAGCATCAAGGACATACATATTTCTATAGCTCGCTAAAGGATATTGAATAGTCGCGAGTCTATAGCTGCATAGCCATAAATTATTCTTTAGCCAGCTATAGAAATCAGAATGGTCAAGATTCTATAGCTTTGAAGACATAGATATTTCTATAGGTGTCTATAGCGTGTTTTATGGTTTCTTATGGCTGACCATAGAGGGCTATAGAAGGTGATAGCTCACCATAGGATTTTCCATAAACGTCCATAGACCATTTTCGTATGGGAGGAACGTTCTTTATTGTTCTGTTCGGCTCAATCTCTTCTTACGAGGTCACCGAGAGCGCTGCATTGACTTCAGTCGAAGATCCAAGTCGTGTGCACCGTAGGCAGGTAAGGAAATGTTCTGCGCGGGCGGCAGTTGGCGTCGGTTATGACCGCCTGGGAAGGCGACCCCCGTCTCCCTTAGACAAAGGGTTGGCGGACATGTTGGCACGTTTGAAGGCGTCGAGCGTTCGATAAAATTAGTGTGCGGCGCGAACGCAGACACGGTTTAGACCATCGAAGTTCATAAAGAGCAAGAAAAGGAATGACTGTCGCTTGCACTAGCTCATATTTAGAAGGTGAGACATACGTAACAGTGGCGTAGCCAGCCGCTTTTCCGGTGTATGTGTGT